>JAANDH010000697.1:157070-255443 GCA_011799765.1 Nymphaea thermarum | reverse complement strand
GGGTATTTATAGAGTACAAGAAAGATGACGTTACAACAAATAAGGCAAGAAATAAAATCATGTAATCAGATCCTAAATTGATAGTGATTGATACGATTTTATTTCTTGCTGAAATCATTCCCCAATTCAAGCTCCTTCCTGATTCCACGATCTTTCCTTGACAGGAGCTCTTTCCTGATTCAAGATATTTCCTTAACAGAAACAACAAGTAGAATGACTAAATTACAATTATGAGAGATAATCCAAACTTTTTGAGTGCGATACCTGGACACGTTGTTGTTCTGTTCCAAAAAAACTGCATTTCTTCTAGGACACTTTGACAATTCTTATATATTTCATTTTCCTGGTGAATGACATCTTGTTTATCGGGGATTAATGCCTCAGTGTAATCCAACAAACCCTTGTCAACTTCTCTATTCGTCTTTTAAGTGTCATATATCTCAATGTCCTGGTGAACGACATCTTGTATATCAGGAGTAATGTGCCTCTGTGTAATCCAACAAACCCTTGTTAACTTATCTATTCATCTTTAAGTGTTAATATCTCAAAGTAGGATTTAAGTAATATGTTGCTGCATAAACGGCATAATGAACTTGAAAAGTTCATCTCTCACCTATAATATTCTAATATAGGCATATATAACCTTTTTTTTTCTCATGAGGTTCTTTGTGGTAGACTTTTTTGCTTTGTTTATAGCTTTATAGAGTTATCCCATGGCAGACCTATTTTCATTATCAACCAACCTTAGGACTTTCATCAAAGGTAAGTTGATTTTTAATAATCCAACATATTCTCAAGATCCTTTTGAATACAATACCACAATTTTACTTGACTTTCTCTTATTAGCAGATGGAAACATAACCTGTTCATCACCCCAGAGCATCTGCCTCAAAGCATTTTTCTATTTCACTATACTCTGCATTGTCAAAGCATCTATAGTAAATCTAGCTTGTGCAAGCCAGATAAGTTTGTTTTCATGTGTATATGTTCCCATCAATCTCAATACATAAATATTGGAATATTAACTGTAAAAATGAAAAAACCAAAAGCATGAAAAAAATCACATTTTTTTGAAAAATATTTCGTGTTTTTTTTATTTTTTTTGCATTTTCACATTTGTTTTCTTTTCTTTTCACAGTAATATCATCATGGGTTCAATTTAAGCAAACCAAATTATTTATCATCACTAAGACATTTTGTTGTCAGGTTATCTATTTTTTTAGTTCTTATTAGTTTGCCCATAATTTCTTTTTATATAATTTTTAAAATTTTTATATGTTTTAAAATTTGCCAAAATTTTATTCTTCGTCCCTCCATATCAAATAAATTCTACACATTCCTTGATGACAAGGATGACGTTAGTGAAGTGCAAGCCACCTCGAGCCCAAGCTGCAACTAGTAGCCCGCTTGCTCCACTTGGCATGCCCAAGCATGAGCTGTTCACACGTCAGCAGGAGTCAGCCACATGCTGAAGCATTGTTGATGAGGACGTCGATCTTGCCGAACGCTCCCCATGCTGATAGGAAAACAAATTTGCCGAAAATACCAATGTTGTAAAAAGCATATCGTAAGCCGTATCGGTCAAACTAATAGATACGCTGTATTGTAAAGTATTGTAATGTATCGTATGTGCATTGTAAATTTATTTTTTTAATTCAAAAGATAGAAAAATAGAAAAATATAGAAAAATAAGATAAATCAAGAAAAATAAAAATTATGTTTTTTTAATGAAAAAACATGTTATACACAATAGCAAACTTATTATAGGTATGAAATTACTTCACAAACATTAATAAGTGGTCATAATATTATATAGCAACACAACTGAACTAAGACATTAAGAAACATAATTTATAAGATGATCTATATAATAACTCATAAGTAAGTCATAAGATCCATAGCACATCAAAAACATAATTTTTCATGTTAATGCAAATAACAATTGAAAACAACTTCGTTCATAATTTATCATCTCATTCTCATTTTCATCTGCCGTAGAAGATATAAACCCTCTTTATCTAAACAAGAACCAACCATCCATGCATAAATCTGCCCTCAAATTGACGATTTCATGGTGAAACTGATTATTCCTTTTGCAAATTGCCACAATGATGCAAGATGGAAACATAACCAAATCTTGTAATTGGATATAGTTAGATTTTCAGTACTTGTAAATGGATCCAGATACACAATCCACCCCTTTCTCTATAAAAGGGGACATTGGGTCATTTTGTAAGTCAGTCAATCAGTTGAAAGAAATGAAGTGTTTTCTTATTTTTCTTTTGTTCTTCTTGTTCTTTGCTCGTTTGCTTGAGTTTTAGTTAGTGTAAGTTTAGTTTTAGTTTAGTTGTGAGTGCAGTTGGATTAAGATCTGTTAATCTTGATTCTTCTTGCATCACACAATCTCCCCCTTCTTCAACTATTAGATATGTTCAGGAATGAAGAGTGATTTCAAAAATTAGTTTGAAAAATGGTGGTTTTAACCCCATATTTATCACAATAAACATGTATCGTGCGATACGGGGTGTACCCCCCTGTATTGTACGATATAGGCTGTGTACCACACGATACATGTGAGACACATACGATACACCCCTGTTTGCGATACAGGTGGTGTATCATATCATAAATTTAAAACGATATGATACGTATCGCACGATACGTACGACACTGGAAAATACTCAAGAAAAACATTGTCATTGAAAGCCGAGAATGATATTTATGACTATGCTTTGGAGTATCTAACAAATCAATATATTTTGAAACCATAATATCTTTAGGATAATACACAAGAACATTGGTCAACGTTTGTCCTTATATTAGTCCATCCATCTGCCATGACACTGTTCTTTGTATCTTTTGATTGCTTTAACTCTTTATCACAATATGTTCTTACCTCTCAACCTATGGATTCGATACATGGTACACTCATATATTGGGGGAGTATCATGCGTATCATACCATATCACTATAAGAGGCTGTACTGTATCATACAACACATACAATATAAGATCATAGTACAATACTCGCCGTATCATACGATGTGGGTAAAAAATTAAAAAAGTGGCACAAGCCCACTTTTTGTGTTTACCTTTTAAACTGGAACTCTACCTCCCTCTTCCTAAATTTCTCTAAGAGATGTGGGAGGGAGATATTTTATCAGTTTTCCCCCAAAAAAAAACTGCCTATTTAAACGAGAAATCATTGATTTGGGGGAGAGCTGATTGGTGGAAGAGAAGGCTTGCTCATTGGAATGGGTGGGAGCATGCATCTTGCTTGAAGAAAGAAGGCTTTTTTAGGCTTCTAGCACAAAAGAGATATAAGATTTCTCATCTTCGTCATTGATTTCTGTTGTTTTCCACAATCAAACATATGTTTTTAGCTTTTTGTTTGTTTTGTGAAGATATGACAGATCCTGCATGGCAATGGTGTACAAGTGTGAATCTGAAAGATCAGTTAAGTGTTTTATAAGCAGATAATATTAGGAGAGATTTCTCACTATAAACACCATATAGCTGAGGCACGCCACGATGTAGCTCAATGCATTGGTCCCATAGAGAACCCATTGCCGACATATGTCAGACATCCGTGTATGAAAATGAGTAATACTGTGAAAGCAAATAGGATGTGAAAGAAATTGAAGTGTATTCAACACATCCACAACAAGAAAAGAAATAGGTTGAAACATGAAAGGCTGAATGACATTGTATTTGTTCGAAATAATATGAAGTTGAGACAAAGTAAATTAAATGCATTGTTATGCACAATTGCAAATTATAATATATATTTGAACAAATTGTTAATTTTTTCTCTTGTTAAACTTTAGGCAATTAAAAGGAACATTTATGACGAAACATCATACTCAATATGATCCCATCAATCTAGACAATTTAGATGTACTAGATTCTTGGGTTGAAGAAGAAACACCTACCATACTTGACGATGATGATGTTGATTTTCTAAACGTTGAAGGAGTGGCAGAGTTTGATGATGGAGAACCATGGAATGTGGGTGAGGACATTATATTTGAAGGCATTTAAAGGATTTCTGAAGAGAATGCAAATGAAGATGATGATTATCGTTGATTGATAATAGTCATATGTGATGTTTATTATATTTTATATGTTATAAACTTGTTATGTAGTATAAGACTCTGAAACTAGTGTTATTCGTCTTATACAATATGTATCAGATCATACGACAAAAATGATATGATACGGGCACGATATACAAACTACTTGCGTATTGTGCCCGTATCGTATGTATCAGAAGATATGGTGATATGGTCCTGTCTTTTTTCTTTGAAAGTTGCCGACACCCTTTTCAAATGTTTTATGTTTAAAACCTCCTCATTCCTTTCATTTTCAGCATTCTTAAGAGCCGTGGGAGGAGCAGCTTTTGCCAATTTGGAGAGAAATTGCCAAGAAATCAACAATTGAGGGAGAAATGAGAAATCGCTGCATTGAGGATGAAGATTATATTGAAGATGAAAAAGATGAATAGATAGATTCTAATGAAGATAAATGAGATGAATAGATAGATTCGAAGTGTTAAATCTTTGATGATGTGATGTGAAACAGTAAAACTTTAACTTTATAATGTTTTTCATATCGATATCATTATTATGTACGTGAATGATGAATTATGAATGCTATTTACGTGTGGTACTGTGATGAGTTGTTTTATATATAAAAAAAATTTCTTGATTTTTTCTATTTTTCTCTATTTTCAGTTCTTTTACTGAATTAAAAAAAATAAATTTACGATATGCTTATGATACGTTACAATACGTGAATAGGTTGGCCCGACTGATATGCGATATGATACGGCTTTTACAACATTGTCTAAAATACTTTAAACTTGTGATAGATGCTCTTTAAACCTGTGATGGACACTTATTATGTTATTATGAATCTCTAAGTTCTCAATTATGAATGTGTTACTGATATATTATAGCTTATGTGAATGATGAATCATGAGTTTTCTTTATGTGTGATGAGTTTTCGTATGAAATACAATTTTCTTGATTTTTTTTTCTGAATTTTGTATGTTTTTCACGATTATTTCTGAATTTTCTCTATTATTTTTGTTTTTAGTTTTTTTAAATTTTAAAAATAATTTTACAACACGTTATGATACATTTGACCTATGTTACGATAAGGCGTATTGGTCCGGCTGACCTATACATGTTACGATACACCGGTGACAACATTGCTCTCAACTGATGAGTAGAGCATTTTTATACTTAGGAACTGTAGAAAGGGGCCGCGCAGCGCTGGCTGGGGCTATGACCCTCCTAGGAAAAAAATTTTGTTTCCATCCTTACATTGAAATAATTGCATATTTGCATCTGTTATGGTCTCTGGTCTAACTGCATTGCCTATAATATATTTGATTCTTTGGGAGTCATAGCTCTTTGAATATTAGGTTGAAAAACTGGAGAAGCCTATGAAGGAAAAAAATTATTGTTTGAGGCGAAGACACTCGATTTGTGGTTAGGTACTCTACCACAAAACCTGCCACCTTAAGCACCTTGTTCTACTAAAACCACGTCCTACAAATATAACCCCTTTTTCTTTTGCCCTTGAATAGCCACGTCTGGTCTTACACTAGCATTGGCATGGTTAGAAGTGGAAAGCTCAGTGTTATCCTCATTAACCTCATCCTCCCGTTCTTAGGGCTCACCATAGCCCATTTCTTGCTTTTTTGGTGTTTTTTCTAATTTTTTTCTTTTTAGAGCTTTAGTTATGTGCACACAATGCTGTTGTACAAAATATTGTGGTGCATAGAGTACACGTTCTCATGCATCCCAGCTAAATGGCTTTTTAGTTGCAAGTTTCCTACCGAATAGTTTTTTTTTAGCTATAACAACTGATTTTCAACCAATTGTTTACCTCATGTGCACTGTTGCCATATGGGATCATTGAAACCAAAAATCTTTTTTTCTCCGACCGCAAATCGAACTCCCATGTGCCAATGTTGGTTCAAATCAATCTTTTCTACCTCAAAGTGGCAAGATCTTCCTCACAGACAAGTCCTAAGTGTCTATGAGCCGGGTTTAAAGGAGCCTTTTAAACCAAAAGCTAAAAATCGAGGCTTCGCTGCCCTTTTTTTCTACTAGGGGTTAATCCAGGTTTTTGCACCCCTGCAACTAGTAACATGGGTGTACTATATCGCCCAGTTTAAACTGTATAGCATTAGCACGTTTCATACAATAGGGTACAATTTTTACTACATTGGGTTGGACACCAATTCAGGGTATTCAACTTGACACCCTTCACATTCCCTTCATGTTATTGTCTGATTTTTCCATCAATTGGGATCCAGATGGGCTTCTGGATTGGATTAAATTTCTAAGTTGGACTTCACTTACAACTGATATCAGACTATTTCAAGTTCAATTTATCTGGAGAGAAAATTTGATCTAAGTGATTTATTCATGTTAAATGATGTTACCAATCGTACTTTATCAAATCCATTGTTAGCACATTAGTGAACATAGCACATGGATCTGAATTGAAATGTGATAGAGAAAACCAGACTCTGGATCCTATCTAGTTGATTCTTGGTACAACAGAACCCCTGTGTGCTCATTTGTTAAGAATTTGCAGATCCTAGCTAGGACGTCTTGATCGCACATTGATATGGAATCTCGTAGGCTACACTGAGGTACCTACAGGACCTTGTGTGTCATATATGCAGTCATAATAGGTTCGTCTCTGTCAGCAAAACCCAGTCCTCGGTGTGCGAATTTATCCATGTCTCAAGCATACCAACAAATATCATGATTAACGAGAAAACAATGAAAACGGTAAAAACAGGAAAATATCCTGATTATTGAAAAAACGTAAAAAAATGCATTTATCACGATTTTAACTCAATTTTATCGTGTTTTTTAGTTTATTTTTTTACTTCTTTTTCTGTTTTTATTTTTTTCAACCTTTGTTCCATTGTTTTATTTCCTCTTGTTTTAGGTATTTAACATGACCTCCTAAATGAAATATAATACTTATTAGTTGTTCATTTCTTGTATTTTTACCTAACATTTTCATTTTTTTAAATTTTTTCTAAAACTTCAAGCTTTTCCCATAAAAAAAACTTTGCCGATAAATATCGAGAAAAACCTTGTTGATAAAAACTTGAGAACAATATTTGTGGCTATGGTTTCAAGTGTTTGTTGGGAGTTGAAAACTCCAACTGTGTGTCTAATGAGCATGAACTCATCAAACTAGGTGTTTTGTTAACCAGAATCATCTAGATGTATTTGTAAGTACCGGTTGAACATGCTTCTGCCAAATTCTTTCCGAGAGAAGACCTCTTGTTGTTATAAGCCTCAAATTCACGTGAATAATGATATGGGTATTGTTTTTATTTTTATTTTTACAAGGGCATTTATTTTTAATACCCTCTCTCTCTCTCCCCATTTTCCTGATTCAAACAATTAGTCTATCATTTGATTGTAGTCGGAGTAATATTTTGGGCACTTTGGGCTCAAGCTTTGAGCAATTTAGCTGGGAAGGTTAGATGTTGCGTCAAACTTCCGATGATTTTCTTACAAAGTTCTTTTGGCTTATTTTAGTTAGTTTGTTATTGGCATTAGCAGGTATCCTTCTAAATACTGTGAATGATTAAATATGGTCTGAGAGGCAGCGGAACTGGGCAAACTTGAGAATCAGATCTCTGCCACTGTTGGATTTGGTTGGGATGAGAGGAAGAGGGAAGGAGTCACATTCAGCCTTCAGCAGAGGACTTGAGATAAGACTGTATACCTCTAATGCTTTTATTATTATGCTACCATCATAGGGAGGTTGATTACGGTTGCCACTATAAACAGCAAGTATGACAAGGGCATACCATATTAAGTGACGTCACTGTAAACAACAAATAGCAGAAAACAACAACTAACTTTAGCTGTGGATGATAAAAAAGGACTTGAGTCTTAACCCACACCTGTGGGCAGTCGGATGATGTTCTAATGCTAGCTTCTCAAGTTGCAACATCTATAATTTGTCTTTTAGTAAATTATTGCAATCTCTCGACAAACATTAGCTAAATATACAAGCCACTTGGCAGTATGAGGAGACAGACTCAGCTTGCTTCAGCTTCTATTGTTTCATAAAGAAAATGGTAATCGATCTGGCAATTCTGGGAATGATCATGAACTGCATGATTGATGGTAAGAATTGTAATAGTCACATTCTAACGTCAAGAAACTAATTTACTTAAGTTCCTCAATGATAGGAAGTCATTATCTAGGAAATTTGAGCCACTGCTGGGACCATTTATCTGTGGTTTTTGTCCATGTTAGACCACGCTATATGCTTTTTACTATATACTTTTTGCATGATATCTGGTCTATAACATGACGCACGATTCACTTGTCTGGATCATCAACATTGAAGCAAAAGCTGGATGGTATATTACGATATCCTTTGGACCATTTATTTAGTACATTAATCCTTGGGAGTAGCTTTTATGGGCATTTGTTATGGTGCATAAACTGACAAACCTGATTAACTGTTATGGACTTGTAGTGATAAAGCATTCTCTCATGATCTTTCTAGTTCGATATGGATTATTAGCTGAAGCCTTCTAAACATTATAGATGGAGCGGTGACATCTATTTGGTAAAATCTCACTAAAACAAAACTTATCAGAACGCGTGAAAATAGTGATTTCTGTATTAAATAAACACACTTGCCCAAAAGAAAGAAGAAAAATCTTATTGTTCAAGATTTGAAGAAAAAGAACATGTATGTGGTGTGTGACAATAAATCAAACAATTCACTTCAATAATATACTAAATTTTCGGCCTCTGTGCATGAGATTTTGTAGATTTTGTAACACCTATCTCTATTGTCGTAACTCCGGCTCCATAATACGGTGCTTGGAGACATGGGCCTGTGTAGAGTTGGCATCTTCATGACATTGGCAGCTCGTGATGGCATTGCTTTTATTTTATCTGTTATTTTATCAGTATCTGACAGGCTAGGGGTAAGGAGGCTGCTGTCAAATTATTACGGGAGGTGCACTTGGATCTCTAATTCGTGACCTCTTTCAACTCGAACAGATTAAATGGATCCACGTGTTTAGGTACATGGGGGTTATTTGTCTGTGACAGGCTTCACTGGATGAGACGGTGGCAGCATACGAGTGCCTTAGCCACATAATGGCTGATAAATATGAACCGTGAACCGATCCCAACAAATGGGCCACTCTTGCTTTCACCAGCCTTCGGGCACGTGGGCACCAACCTAGCTAGACTCCTTATTCTCGAAGGAAAATCAATTTTCATCCCTCAAGGCAATGCTCATTTCCATCTTCATCATCACCTACTCTCATTCTTTCGATTGCTAGCGGCCTACTCATCAGGCTACATTTTTTTCAGGGGCCATGTTACATGTACGCGCTTACGGACTCTTCAACCACAAATAATTCTCAGTCATGCCATGACCATGATGGTGGTCATCGACTGTTCCTTACAGGTTGATGATGATGCTAGGGCATGTCTGGCAGACCCCGAATGCATTAACGTATGCCACGATGAGTTTCTCTATGATTGTGATGATGATGGTGGTGGTCATGGCCATGATTGATGATGATGCTAGGGCATGTCTGGCAGACCCCGAATGCATTAACGTATGCCACGATGAGTTTCTCTATGATTGTGATGATGATGGTGGTGGTCATGGCCATGATAATCACGAGGGGGTGACAAGTCATATCTTCTAACGTGGTCACATGTATAACCATCCCCCTTAAGCAACCAATCAATAATTAAATTGAATGATGCGTAGCTTTTCTAACTTCCTATATGTAACATCACCTAACTTGTCGCCGCAGTCTTGAATCATCATACAATAATTGGTATATCTTGTGCGCAGGATAAACGGATGATCTTGTCAAGAGTGGGGACCATAGTTACCAGGGAACTCACTTCCATGCATGCACTAAAATTTCCTTGTTTTCTCTTTTCTTCTCCCAATTCCATCACATATGCTAATGTAATATTCTCCAAAATATTCATGGCTCTACTTGAGCTTCGCGTACGGCTTCCTGTATCATTTTCACTTATTAGTAACCATGGTGGGGACATTCCTAGCTTGTATTACACCCTTTTTCTTTCAATGTTAAGGGGCCATTAGTTATCCTCAATTGCTGCAACTCCCAACACTGAATTCTGAAAGCCGTGGCTCTCAATTGCAACCGCTGGTTCCTGTTTTGGAAAAGACCAGACCCTGACTGGCGTAGTGGGACTACCCTGTTGTCGGCATGGATCCAAAATCCCCGTGCTACCCTTACTCTATTTTGATCTTGTGTGTCGAGCAACCAAGTTACCTGATTTCTTGTTTTGCATGCAAATGTGGCAGGAATGGACTATATTACATGCCTGCTGCACAATCAATTCCTTATTCCCCGAGGGACGGGTTTTCTTAATGGACATAGGCCAAAGGGGTTGCGTACATGAAGGATCATCTTGATCATGAAATCTTAAGGAAACAAAGGCACGTAAAATTTTAAAGAACAGCATAATCCGCATCTCGTTTTATTTTAAGGGAAAATTAAGAGCACACCTATTTATTTTTTATAGAGTCATACCTTTTTTCTTTCTTTTTTTTAAAAAAAAATGAAAAACATCCATAAGTTTATTTCTGTCATGTAAACTGCTAAGTCAGTGCAAAATTCTGAAGAAATGCATTCAATCTTGAAAGTTCGCTCAAAAATTGCGTGCATAGCTTTCTAGAGTTAATGAAAACAAATTACCTAACTAATTTTGGTGTTAACAAATATAATAGTTAGGGTATATTTAAATATAACATTATAATATTGTTTCATAGAGTTAAAAAGGGTAGCACACAATTTGCTTATACTAAGAGGTATTCTGGCCATTATATCTTATTAACAGTTAGTGATAACTTGAAGTAGAACTGAAGAGGTTACCTCTGACTAACAGCGTAAAAAAGGTCTGGTTTTAACAATATTGAAAGTTAGCTGGGCGTGTTTCTTATTGTTGGCAAATCTTATTATGTATTTTTGTAAAAATTTCTATTCTAAATTTCAGTTTCAACACAAAATTGATCCACTTGGACCCTCATATAGATGGAGAACGACTAGTTAAGTGGGAGAGCAACCGACTTCAACTATAAGAAAATCCCTCTCTTTCATACGTCCGAGCTCACGTAAAAGATCGAGTCCAAGTAATATCATATAGCAAATACAAACCGACATGTATAGATTTCACGTTTTGATGATTGTTGGCAGCCCTCTATCTAAGTCTCGTCCTATAAGCAAGGAAAAGCCTCAACACGAACAACTGGCATCTTAGTCATTTTAGAAAGTCAGAGCCATCTTATGACATAAGCGGAAAAAACAATACTGCATGTCGTTGACTCGGGCTTGTTTATTTAGGTGACTATCAAAGATCACGTTGTTAGCTTAGTTTCCTGGGAGTGGCGCTTAAGGATGCACTATGATCAAGGAGATTAGAAAATCAGTTCATTGTCAATGAGTAATATGTTTATCTTTCTCAAGGGTTGTATATTGTAGTGTTTCAAATGAAGGGGAGAAAAGAAGTATTCATCTCACGCTCTATGAAAGTCATCTACCAATTTTTTGTATTGATTATCTCAGAAATGAAAAAATGAAAAGGATTATCTTTTAACCATCCCGAAGAATTATATTATTTAGATTCACATCTCAAAAATCTGATAATAGATGCCATGTCTTACAGTCTTAGTTACTGTTGTCACTGAGAATCTTTCCAGTCTGTCAGCGAGAACCAGAACCATGCACTGGTAGGTCCCTAGCTAGTTGCAGAAATTTGAATGAATACCGTTGGGCAACAGGAGTACTCCACGGACGTTAGGGTAATGGATGCCCTGGCTTTTCTTATTTTTTTCCGTTCGTCTTTTTATCCCGTGGAGTAAAATAGGCTAACTCGGACATGTATAACAAAGGTGTTCAACTTAGGATCTCTTTAGTCTTAACTACTATGTACACTTCGTAGCAGAAGTTTCCGGAAGGTCGTCAGGTAAGTTTTCTACACAATCGAGCGTGACACTCTAACTTTTGTACTCGTTACTTAACAGAGGCGTTTTATATTTTCTGAAACTGATCGTTCATGACCTTGGGTTATGCAAACACATAACTAATTGGTGCAAAAAAATTGAGATTGTTGATTAGGGATGCATGTATATGGAAACATATAATCTCCGCCAGTGTACAAGTTATGGTACCAACTTCGTTGTTAAATGTTTAGTAGTCACCTACGTGGTGAACCAGATAGAAAGGGGGGAAGTGGTGCTTTCACGACCTAACAGGAAAAGGAAAGGAGATTTTGGGGAATAGACTCATGAAATAAAATGTTGCAAATGGGAATAAGAGCTTATTTTCTAGGCTCAAGGAATTGTGTCTATGTGATATATATAATGTTGTGGAATATGCAATTTGCTTACTACTTGATTTTTTCTTGGCAATGTAAATTTCTTTCGTTGTGTGTATGCATGAAGAATATCATATAGGGGGTTGTACGATCTTCTCCTTTGCTATATAGTTCTATGGATAACTGTAAGCAACTGTATCGAGTAGCCCGTTTGTTATTCTTTGACGCTGTTGTCTGCTTACTCAAGTTTAGGGCACTCCGCTATCTGAAGACGCTCAGGTCTGCAGCCCTTTGCACCCTTTTATTCCAAGCAAGTTCAAGCACACGAATTGGGTTATTTTCACTTGTCACCTTTCTCGTCCATACCTTTCAAGGCAAGTTTTTCTTTCCCCTAATAGACGTCTATCTTTTTGACATTACTAAAAATCATGCATATGAAGCACTTTTAGACTACGTTAAAAGTGAAAATGGCATGAAGACAGTGGATGAGGGGACCTTTTTTTCTCAGTTATAATGGATATGTGGAAGAGATTTAATTAATAGTTTCTTATAGCGTGTAATAACATGCAAAAATGTAAGTTCACGCGCTCAATGCTCATACGCGTGCTGACATCAGCCACAGCAGTCAGCTGCTCATGACTCTCTTACCTTTTACCATCCACCTGCTAGATCAGTTTCAATGAAACTTTTTGACACCATATTTCCGCAGAAGGAAAAAGAAAGCATGCAGCTTTCCAGTTACAAGTCTCGTTCTCTCTGATGAAAAAATCAGGGCATGAAATTTATGTTTAAAATAATATCTTGAATTCCAGCTGAGTTGAGAAGTCATAAGAACACTAAATGCAACCCAAGACGTTTTTCGCAAAAATGTAAGCTGTTTACCATCTTTTTGGTTTTTCTTTGTTTTTGCCTCTTTTGAATGCAAGTGCTTTCAATCATGTTATCACGTAAACACGTTCCCATCTGAATTGGCAATCAAGTGGTGTACACCAAGAAGAAACTTTTACATGCTTAAGCTGTCGTCTATCATAGTGATTTGATCCGTTAAGTGAGACCGTTTTTCTAGAATGGGACAGAAGGGTCTGGAATTTTAAAATATTAATCAACAATTCGATACTTTATTCTAAAAAGTTAGGCATCGCATAGCATTAGGATATCTTACCCATATTTGTTGCCGTGTGAATATGATGAAGTCTTGCAGTTTCCGACCTTATTCAGGGAGTTGAGTTAAGGATACTGGTTATTTTAAACAGCTTGTGCTACGGATAGATGTTTTCTTGACAAGCCTTGTAAGTCCTGATGACATTTTTATCGCTAAGTCGACACACTAACTTCATCTGCATTGAAGCATGCCCACTTCGATGTCCCGCCCTTTACTAATAAAAAAGTTATACGGGAGTAGATTGGACAACTTTTGAGTCTTTTGTGGCCACTGTTGATGCTATTGATGTGCATTAGCTAATATGAATCGGATTAGTACCCCTTTAGAGATTGACTGATAATGAGCGTGTATAGTCTGATTTAGCCCATATTACCCTCTTCTTATTTAATAAAATAAAACAACAATGATGTTAATCATAATAATTGTACTTTTTCTTATTTTAAGCGAAAAACATTTGAAAAATGTAGATATGAACACTTTCTTTGTGTAGTTAAAGCGATTCACCTCCAGTTTGGATGTTGATGGCATTGCGTTTCCTTCTCTGAGTTGATCCAAACCGACTGCTTTCATGGAGAGCGCGGCCATACAAGTGCCAATTGCTCCAGTTTTAAGGTTGCCGTGTCTGATAGATCCAGTCGAGAAGCGGCGGAGGCATGGGTAGGCCTTATGTGGGATATTGCCCACATAAAACTGATTTTTTTTTTTTATATTGATATTTCTGAACCATTTTTCTTATTTATATATTGTTGCCCTTTAAAAATTTAAATTTTATAGTTAGTACATTCTGGCTCCACCCGTGCAGTCGAGCAGTACTTACTATGTAGGCAGCGTCAACCTCATGCTTTACTTGCCTGTTACGCTCATCTGGCTTCAGGTATTAGATGAGTAAGATTCCCTGCTCAACCACCACCTTTTTTATTATTCTATTATGAGCGTCTACTTATCAAAGAGGAAGAGGAAGAGTGTCTGTGGGAATGAAGGAAGCACAATTAATTTTTGGCTGATCAGTATTAAACTATTAATTGTTTGCAAAGATCCAGTTCATTTTCTTTGATCCTACCTCCTCAAACTCCACGGGAGAAGTCGGGAGTGACAGGTCCGCAGTGTGACCTACTATATTATATTGTATTATGTTATGTTATATTATCTTATACCTTTTTTAATTTATGAATGAAATTGGCGAGCGTTTGTGTGTCTAGCACTCGACCAAGTAAATATTTTCTTCGTCCAAATTCTGTGCTGTTTGGATATAAAGATTCTTGGGGAAGTCCTTTCTTGACCATCCCGCAAGTCTAGTATTTTGGCTTTTGCTAACTGATTGATTAAACTTAAGACCTCGTTCGGCTTAAAAGCTTAAACTTGGATGCCAGCTTTTGTACGATAACTTCTGGTAGATGTCTCCCATTTATTGGCAACAGGAGAAAGGAAATAGGTGAATGTGAACGCTAGCTTCCTGTCTTCTTCTATAATCAGTTGGACCGGAACGTCCATGAAACTTTTCTTCTTAGGCGAAAAGAGTTCACTTTAGGGATGGTTTTCCCTTATATGAAGCTGAGGTTGGGTGAATCCCACGGAAACTCCAGATTTATGACGACTATTTCAAGAAAGCCATGGGAAACAAGCTCCCAGTTCACATGCATAGACAAAACCAAGTTAGCCAGATATATAGCTGGACGCTGCTTTTTTGATCGGAAATATGGGTTTGCATTGCAAGATAATGTGTGGTGGTTCTGTCTTTTAATTATGTTCCACTTCTATCATTTCCATCTCTAAATATAACTAGATTTATCACGACTCAATGTTTTAGCGCGACCTAGCTCCATTTCTTGGGCATGTATTCAGCTGAACACTCATGGTGCCACATGTCCACTTTGAGCATTATTGAGTATGATCTATAGACACATGTCGTCAGATAAAGGCCTGGTGAATGCGCACTCAACTCGAGCAAGAGAAGTTTCACCTTCATCTAAGATGCTTCTGTGGGTAACCTTCTCATCATTTTCTTTTTTCCCGTCCTACATTAGGACAGCAGACCGGGCAGATAGATATTAACAGGTAAAAAAATTGCATTAAGCTTTAGTGTGTAAATGACAACTTTACATGACGCTCCTGAAATTCATATTTGAACCATGCCATCCCAAGTTTGGAAAGGAAAATAGCAAAGGACAAGCGAAGTCACCATCACTATTAAATATATAACAAGTTCATTTGTCATAGCAATCATAACAGCCCATCAATATTGTTCTTCCATTATTTATTATTGTCTTTTGGTTCTTTTGATCATGAATAACATGGCCCAGCTCAATTGGTTCTATATAACAACTACCCAGCCTTCGATTCTATCCGCCTAGCCAGCTTTTTGCTTCATCAAGCCATGGATCTGAAAAGCGTGCAGGCCAGGTTGCCACCTGGTTTCAGGTTCCACCCAAAGGATGAGGAATTGGTGTGTTGCTACCTTTACAAGAAGATTGCTAATCAAGGTTTGTCTTGTGACAACTTGATGGAGGTGAACTTGCATGTGTGTGAGCCATGGATGCTACCAGGTATGCATGTGAAGACTTTCTTTCATTGTTTCTTGCCGTTGCTGCTGCTGTTGTTTCCTCTATCATCATTAATGTTGCTGTTGTTTCTTGGTTTTACGTTGATCATGACGTTTTCTGCGATATATATGATGTTGAAGATAAATTACGTTCAGGAACGCTGAGAGCAAATGCTTAAATCACGAAAATGGATCCGCTGTTTCTGTTCTTTTGCTTTATCCATTTTCTCTTTTCTAAAAGACAAAGGGCATATCCAGTAGTTCCTGACGTTTTAAAGCCCCGTGAAGGAGGGGGGGGGGGGGAAGAAGAAGAAGCCCTGTGAGATTTCACTAGCAGCACGCGCACATCACTCATCAATGATCGTCTTTTCTTCTTCTGAAAAATATTTTTGGAAGTTCTTATGTTGAAAGAGAAAATAAAAGCGTTGAATGAATGTTAACTCTGTTATGGCTACTCATTATGAATGAATATGATAGTGGGTGAAACATATGAAATAGTGAAAGTCTAAAATTTCTCTTTTTTATGGTTTTGTTTTCCTTTCCATTTTTCTCATGGCCCTCTTCTGCTTACACAAAAGGGGCCGGTTGCCATCCAGGACAATTAACTTGGCGAGTTCATCTTTCAACTTGTCATGATATATTAACTGAAAGCATTACCATGAAGCATACGGCTCCGTAATTGATGATTATAATTTTGTTGGGATAAAGTCAATAATATATCGGCACTTGTTCTTCAAAAATGTTCTGATTCTTTCATGAGATCTTCAAACGCTAATAAAATGATAGGGAAATGGGTCCTTCGTACAGTGATCGTTTCTTAGAAATTTCATGTTTCCATTATGATACTATTTTCTTGTGTGTTTACTTTGAGATGGGGTTGGTCTATTTTTTCTCCAAGAAAATTAGAAATCGAGAATCTCATAATATTGCGAGTTTACTGTTTGACTGAGAATTTTCCGATGAAAAAATTTATGTCTATATAGGGCTTAGTACTAGGTTAAGATCCGCGGGTCTGCCTAAGCCTTACGCTGACGACAGGCATGTCAAGCCCAAGCTCTTCTTTCCTTGTGCGGGCATGATTTTGGCATTCATGTGGGGCTATGCTTCCGATAAAGAGTTTGTACGTGTCGGAGTTCACCTTTGTGCTGATTTTATCTGGTTCTGCTGAAATGCGGATCTCGTATGTGTTGCTGAGGTTTCCTTTGAAAGACACCCTCGTAATAAGGCATAGGGATCGGGGCTTCCCTTCAATTAGAAGAAAGATAACATATCTGCTACCTTTCTCTGATTCAGCCAGGCAACGGTGGGCAGAGTTGAACAGCTCTGCATCACGCTGACCAGGTTGACACATGATACTTTCTAAGCAACATCTCCTTAGTTTACCAAGCCAATTGGCTTCACCTCTGGGCAGCTAGAAAGTTCTGGTTACAGAGTATTACGTATATAATTTTAGTTTTTAAAAGGCACCAGTAAATGAACAAATTTTTGCTCAGAAATCTAAATATAGACAGTTGCCATACATGGTCAAACAGCTGGACCTATCGGTAAGATTGGAGAGACCTGTGATCGCTGATCATTAACTCCCTGCACCACATAGCACCTGCTACACTGGTCGAGCCCACATGAATGGCTCAAGGCTCCATGTGTTGATGAGCGTTACGATGATGATGATGCCAGAATAGCACCTTTTAAAGCCAAGGTCGGCAATCACAATCATACTCGAAAATGATAGATTATACTTTGATCTCCTGTTTAATTAATTAAAGCACGGTTAGCTGAGATCCAAAAAAAAGAAAATGGATCTCATGTTTTGCCCCGTTCTATCCACGATCTTTGTGACAGATTCCGTTATGTTCTTATATTCAAATGCCTTCTTGATTCTTATACACACAAGGGACGTTTTTTCCCCATGACAAGTAGGTTCATTAATTTCGTTGATTACTGAATTCGTGTATCACTGGGTAACCTAAGAGAGTTTAAGTAAGACACCGAACTAGACAGACTCCATTATTCCTTGCTTTTGAAAAAATTGCATCACGTTTTCGTTTCCCATTTGAAGCCCCTAGATTCTTTGTTAAAGTACTGTTCTATCTTTCTATATACGTGCGAGTGTGTGTGTGTGTGTGTGTGGTAATTAAAATTTGTCAGTTAATTATTGAGACAACTGAAATATCTCTCTACCCCCCTTTTTAAGTGTTCTTTCCTGATGCATTATGATGAGAAAAGTCCAGAGAAATAGTAGAGTTGGTAGATGCACTATACTTCAATTGATTGACGGACGTCCGGCTTTTCATCCAAGTTTCAAAGCAACTCTGAACCTTAGAGGTGAGGGGAAGGAGAACGGTTTTGACCTCTCATCGGATCACTTACATAAAGCCCAAAAACAAGCCTACTTAAATTCATGTTAAAAACTATTTTAAATCCCAAAAAAAAAATCAGAATGCTAACATATGAAAGAACGTGTATGTATGTACTAGATGACTAAGGTCAGGGACCAAAACTAGTTCACCTAAATTCATGTTAAAAAATATTTTAAACCAATAATTAACATGCTAACACGTTTATTGTGGTTACTAATTTAGTACAAAACATGTTTTCATTCAAGTTGTTTTCATTTTACTACTAAACTTTTAGTGCTTTTACAAGCTATTAATTTTTTAATTAAATAACACATTTACAGCCCATAAAACGATTATCTCAATGTATATTTTTTTAAAAAAATAATTTTTAAGATCTTGTTTATAAGGATAGATTTCATAAACAATATATTGCTAGTCTATAATTTTTTTTTGTCCCTCGCCAAAGTGGTTTGGGTCATTTGGGACCAGCTTTTGGAACATTTTTTCCTCTTACTTTTCCACTTATATATATTTTTGTCTCTCTCGTTCTTTCTTTTTGTTGTCACTTTTTGCAATAATTGCCTTTGCGACTGGTGTAAATCCAGTCTTATTTTTAGACTATATACTGTATTATAAAGTTCATTGATTTTGTGCTGTCAGTTGTGTTAATCAACTTTTAATCATCATAAAGACTATATATATGTGTGTTTGAGATTTTTCTTTTCTTTTTCATTTTATTTTGACTACATAAAAATGTGTAACCTTGTTGTATTTGCATGACAGCCTCTCTCCCATCTGTACACATGAAAAAGATGTATTCGTAAGATAAACCGGTTCCAACTTGTTTTTGCCGGGAAAATCCATTCATATCAACCTTTCACTTCTGTCACGTCGGGGTCGCAGTCTCTTTCTCTCTCTCAATCATGCTTACACAGCCATGTGGATACATATAATGGGAAGGGGGTCCAATTTCTTTTTCTTCGAGAAGTTCTTATTCTGTTAAGCTGTTGCTTTCGGATGGTTTTTGTCATTCGACTTGTAATTATACTCCGGGTTCATCTCCACTTTTCCGCTAGCTGCTGTAAAATCGCAATGATCATATGGAGCTGCATAATCAATGAGGGGATATTCTGGAAATATTCCCAAAAAACGGGAAGATAACTATAAGCTTAACATGTGTTATTATTCGGTAGATGGTGATGGTTTTAACTTTTTGGGGCATTTTCTAGACTTGCTTAATCTTATATTTCGTATGGTTTTAATTCAGCTCAGTTATTTTTTCCCAAAGTTTTGCACTTCGGGGATGTTGTGTCAGATAAAGCATGTAGGAACAGAGGATCATTTTGTGCCAGCTGTCACCAGATTTTTATTTTTATTTTTGGCCCTTTTCCATTTGATATTATTTTTCGTGATAAATACGCTGAAAAATGGTCAAGGATTGTCTCATATGGCATGACAGCGTATTGTCGCCAAAATAGGAGATAGTGCACTGCATGAGGACTCGTGCTGATGCGTTTTAAGATCCTAATATGGAATCCTTACGTCTTTATCGATCTTGCTTTAGTGGAAGCACAACTTGGCGTCAATGAATGGTACTTCTTCACCTTCCGGGATCGAAAATATGCCACTGGATCACGAACCAACCGGGCGACCAAGGAGGGATACTGGAAGGCCACGGGGAAAGATCGGACGGTCATCGATCCGGCGTCCAATATGATCGTCGGGATGAGGAAGACGCTGGTTTTCTACCTTGGGAGGGCCCCAAGGGGTGCTAAGACCAGGTGGGTCATGCACGAGTTCAGGCTTGAGACCCCCTATTCACCTCCAAAGGTGCGTGCTTGATACTGCCCAAGCATAATTAGCAGTTCTACTTTGTATTTTTATGTACATAAGCAAGTGATCTTTTTCACCCATATATCCACGCTTCACCCATGCAGGACATAATTCATGCATGCATGCAGGCACACACATTGATTATCGGTGTATTTTGATATGTTCTTTGGAACCCAACGTGGCCAATTAGGCCACGGCTTAGCTTAATGTACAAGCAAATCCATGGAAAGTATTACCATGAGTTGATGGGTCGATTCACACAGGTGTCACATATGAAGCAATTCTTTGAAAAGTATGAATTGACTTTGAAAAATGGTTTGTAAACATGGTAATGTACGAGCCGCCTGAACACGGCGTTTTAAATATATCTCCATGGTGGTGCTTTTTAGTGCTGCTCATATTCCAGGTGTAACCATTGTCGGACGGAAGTCCCTTTATGCGCGAAAAAAGAGGGAGAGAGAGAAACAAAACAGCTTAGAGACAGACATGTTGTCTGAAGTTGGGCAGAAATTTAGGACTCCAAAATGCTTTCATGATGATAGTGATCTTTGTTCGGAGATTAAAGAGCAAGACTTGAAAATGATAAACCTTCCCTCAAAAGAATATGTTCTTCTTCATAGTTCAAAACTCTCACCAAAAGCAACAGAGCCATGTTCTCCATGGTAAACAACACTGATCTCTGAATATGTACCGGACCAAAAAGAAGATCATGGCAGAAGATCACGTGCCATGACACGTGATATTTCTGCGCTTCCTCACAACCTCGAAGAGGCCGACGCCCTTCATCCTGCCCCCGAGTTCCTAGCTAGATAAGGCTTCTATCTACAAGAGGATAAGAGTTTGATGCTCAGCCTGGTTTGGCATAACTGGATAGGGATTGCCCTAACTCAAGCTTGTGAAGAAATGAAAATTGGTACCTTTAGCAGCTGTTTCGTGGCAGTAACAACTTGTTACTTTATGAATCTGTCTCAAAGAATGAGACATTATTCTATGAACCTACCTATATTTCTGAAATAAATTCATGAAGTTACTATTGCCAAACATCTCCTTACAGCTTTCTTAGTTATATTGGCATTTAGGTGTGGCATTTAGATGCAATTTCACAAACTTCTCCTTTTATGGCAAATTCTGCTTCCCTTTCTTGAGTGCCGCCTTGTCCCTCTTTCCCTAATAATTGCTTTGATTTTCCCACAGGAGGATTGGGTGCTGTGCAGAGTTTTCCGCCAAAACCGTGGCTATTGCACCAGGATTGACATAGAGAATGAGCATGATAACATGGCTATGGCCCCATGCCACACCGATCCATTCCTCGATGCCAATAACGACGATGGCTATGAGTGGCCTACTTACGTCACTACGGATTTCTCGCTCTACGGCTCGTGCAGCAATGTGATAAACTTAGGGGAGCAGAACATAGAGACCCTTTTCGCCCACCCTTCAGTGAAAGATGACGAAAGACTCGTGTTGTTTGAAGACATGAAGTTTGGAGAAAGCAGAGATGAAGAACAGCCCAGCATTAGTGGCACAACGCTTTGAATATGTGATTGGAAATTGGTTATAAGGCCACTGTAGTATGTCAAGGTTTCATTCACACAGATGTCAGCTTCATTGTTCATAGTTTATATATAGTCTACGTTTCGTTCGCTGTATTTATGTAATTAATACAGAACAGGTTTAGTACTATAAGGTGTTTCATTTATTTGATTGGATTTTGTAGGAAATCGAGGGGACTGATTTTTCTCCTTGGATTATTATTCTTTTTTTTTTTTTTTGTAAATCTCTGGTTTGAATTGCTCAGTACTTGTTGTAACAAAAATATATTTTACGTGTGTGTTTATAATTCTTCATTTCACAATCAAACAATGCTTAAGTTGCAGAAATTTGAGAGAAATACTTGATCAGGCGAATCTAGAAAATTTTACATTAACCGAAAACATAAAAGTTCTCAATGAAGTCTCTAGAATGCGTCTAGACGTTCAACCGTCTTGGTTGATGAGAGATTGTGCATCAGATTGGATATGGAAGGTGCATGTTTAAGCACCGTTCCAATTGGATGGATCGACTGGCGAATATTCTACCAACAACACCAATGGCCACCCACCAAATGGTGGCACCAAATGGTGGCTCCTAGTGTAATTTGGTTTTAAAGACCCATTTACAACTAACGATATCATATTTGGGCGCAAGCACGCAAAGGCATGAGATCCCATGTATGGGTTCTTTGAGACATACTTCTGCTTTGAAAGATGTATGAAAACACTGGGTAATGTCAGTTAAGCAATGACTTTGGTAAAAGCGATGTCAGAAAAAACCTTTATTGACGTTTTCCGTCTACATGCTGTGCCAGTGTATCTCTTCATCAACGTGTTCCAAACGTCAGTGCAGATGTGAGCACCTAGATGCCGATTGAATACACGTCAGTAAAATTTCCGTTAATTAAGAAACAAGCTTTACAGACATTTACATAAAACTCTTTATCAATAAAATCCTTCATCGACGTCCAAGTACGTCGATAAATTGAAGAACCAGCCTTATTCTTTACTGGTGTCCGGTGAATGTCTGAAAACATTTTGACTACCCTTCATCCTAACGTCAAAAAATATCTAGTTAATTGTTTATATATGTATAAACAATTAACTAGATATTTTTTGGTGAAGTCTATCAAGATGTTGGCTGCGGTGATGAGGGAACACTAGAGTGATGGGCGTCATCGTGAGGAGCGGGTTTTGGTTGAAACCGTGTGATCAAGCTCGATGGACGTTGAGTCTCCGCATCTAAACAAGGTGGTGATTCCTTATTTAAAGGAGGATCAAAAGGATCGTTCTGTAAATTGATCTTTATTTAAGACAATGGAGGCGTTCTTTGTTCTATTTACTTTTTGAAATGGCGAATCATTTTCATTGAAAAGGGCTACTTGTATAGAGCTGGGCATCGGCCCAGCCCGGTAAGGAGTTGGTTTCAGGCCGGGCTTCTAATACCTGGCTTGGTGCTTAAACTTATTTTCAAGAGAGGCATACAAAGGCACGTAGATATGAACAATCCGGCTTCTCAAAAAATAGTATTGTATATGGTGAACAAGTGTGATTTGTCTTATTATGATGACTGTTTGAATTATTTGTGTGAAGCTTGTCAAAAGGCTAAGAGTCATAAACTTCCATTTAATGTTATTTCAAATAAGGTGAAACGTCCGCTTGAACTCATTTATTCTGATGTATGGGGTCCAGTCCCAGTGGAGAGTGTGAATGATTTTAAGTACTATGTGATTTTTATTGATGCATTTTCAAGATACACTTGGATTTATTTGATAAAAAAAAAATCAGACGTCAGTCATGTTTTCAAAGCTTTCAAGGCACTTTCTGAAAATCTCACTGGGCACAAGATAAAATATTTTCACTCAGATTGGGGAGGAGAATTTCAAGGGCTTCAATCATATCTTGTCGATAATGGGATTGGACATAGAATATCATGTCCTCATACCCCTGAACAAAATTGAGCAGCTGAAAGGAGACATAAACATATTGTTGAAACAGGTTTATCTCTAATGGCAGAAGGTAATATTCCCAAGAACTTTTGGTCATATGCTTTTTGTACTGCTGTATATTTGATTAACCGAATGCCAACCAAGATTCTTGATTTTGATTCTCCTTTGGAAAAATTGTTCAAAGAGAAACCTGATTATGGTTTCCTCAAAATCTTTGGATGTGAATGCTTTCCTTGTTTAAGAGCTTATCAAAAAAATAAATTAGATTATCGTTCTGAAAGATGTGTTTTCTTGGGTTATGCTCCTCAACATAAAGGATATTATTGTTTGGGTGTACGAACTGGTAAAATCTATATTTCGAGACATGTCTAATTTAATGAGAAAAAATTTCCTTTGATTGATACTCAAGAAACTAAAACTCAAGATCTAGAAACTCAAAACCAAGCTATTATTTTAACCTCCCCTCATGAATATCAGTCCTCAAACCCTATACCAACATCTAGTACCTCCACAACATCAGAGGAACCCTTACTTCAATCCCAAACAAATAGTGAATCTCAACCTGAAACTCTTGTAAATGAGGAGCCAACCCAATCCAATGGAAATGAACCAAATCAAGAACGAGTCCATCCTATGACTACTAGATCTCAAGTGGGAATTTTCAAACCTAATTCTAAATACAATGAGTTTTATACATATTTTTCTAGCAAACACTCTCTTCGAAGAGCTCTTGTCTCCATTCTTCTTGAAGACAAAGAACCCTCAAGTTTCAAGGAAGCATATGAAGATGAAAATTGGAGGAAGGCCATGCAAGAAGAATATGATGCTCTTATTCGAAACAATACTTGGAAACTTGTTTCAAAGGAAGAAGCCAAACACATTGTAGGATGTAAATGGGTGTTCAAAATCAAGCGAAAGGCAGATGGATCATTGGAAAGATACAAGGCTAGACTCGTCGCCAAGGGGTATAGTCAAAAAGAAGGAATTGACTATACTGAAACCTTCAGCCCTGTTGTGAAACCCACTACAATTCGAACAGTATTGACTATTTCTATTAGTCACAAATGGAAAATACATCAGTTGGATATTCA
Organism: Nymphaea thermarum; assembly: GCA_011799765.1. Taxonomy (NCBI): domain Eukaryota; kingdom Viridiplantae; phylum Streptophyta; class Magnoliopsida; order Nymphaeales; family Nymphaeaceae; genus Nymphaea; species Nymphaea thermarum. The sequence goes on along the minus strand of JAANDH010000697.1, from coordinate 230,616 downwards.
AAATGCATTTCTATATGGATCTATTTCAGAAGAAGTTTATATGGTTCAACCACCCGGATTTCAAAATCATTCTTTCCCAAATCATGTATGCAAGCTTGAACGTGCTTTATATGGTTTGAAACATGCTCCTAGGGCATGGTTTGCCCGTCTTAGTCTATTCCTCCAAAATCTTGGTTTTAAAGGGGCTCAAACAGATTCATCTCTTTTTATTCTGAGAAAAAGAGAAATACTTCTATATGTTTTGGTATATGTGGATGACATGATCATAACAGGAAGCTCACCTGAATATATTCATAAAATTATTTTTCAATTCAAAAGTGAGTTTGCCATTAAAGATCTGGGTGAACTTCATTTCTTTTTGGGCGTAGAAGCAAAAAAAATTGACAATAATCTAATATTATCTCAAAGGAAGTACATATTCGAGCTTCTCAAAAGAACAAATATGCTTGGAGCTAAGGGTGTTTCAACTCCCATGGCATGCTCCCCTACTTTATCTGCTCAAACTGGATCAACTTTTTATGATCCAACTCTTTATCGCAGCATTTTTGGCGCTCTTGAATACTCTACTATGACTCGTCCAGACATTTCTTATGATGTCAACAAGGTTTGTCAATACATGCATCATCCTACTGATGCCCATTGGGATGCAGTAAAGAGAATCCTAAGATATTTGAAACACACTATTGATTATGGTCTTGTTATTAGACCTAGTTCAGTTCTAAATATTAATGCTTACAGTGATGCAGATTGGGCAGGATGTCTTGATGATAGACGCTCTACAGGTGGATATGCANGCTAAAGGAGATTTGAAAATTCAGTACATCTCTTCCAAAGATCAGGTTGCTGATATTTTAACTAAGCCACTTAGTAAGCAGCATCATTATCAAATAATTAACAAGCTCAATCTCATTGTTGGAGCATTGAGCTTGCGGGGGGATGTTAACAGAAACACCAAGAAGGCTCTCAATGTGAATTACTTGGGAGATGAAAAGTTATATCTCTTGAGAGATGAAAAGTCATGTCTGTTGGAAGATGAAAAGTCATGTCTCTTAGGAAATGAAAAGACATGTCTCTTGAGAGATGAAAAGTCATGTCTCTTGAGAGATGAAAAGTCATGTATGTTGAAAGATGAAAAATCATGTCTCTTGGAAACTAGAGACCCCTTATGTAACTCCTCTATATAAATGAGCCTCTCCACCAAAGGAAGGCAAGCAAGAAATGATAGACAGACTAGTGGACGTAGGCCTATTAGCTGAACCACTTTAAAAATTCATGTCTCTTTAATTATTCATTCATTTTGATTTTTTACACTATTTACTTTTTGAAATGGCGAATCATTTTCATTGAAAAGGGCTACTTGTATAGAGCTGGGCATCGGCCCAGCCCGGTAAGGAGTTGGTTTCAGGCCGGGCTTCTAATACCCGGCTTGGTGCTTAAGCTTATTTTCAAGAGAGGCATACAAAGGCACGTAGATATGAACAATCCGGCTTCTCAAAAAATAGTATTGTATATGGTGATTCGTATCCCATAACACTTTGAAGACAACCGATTGGAAGAAAAGCGTCCAGCCAGATACATCCGAGGGATAGAAGCATAAAACATCATGCTTAATTAGCTAGGCACCAGATAAGATCAGACTTCTAATTGAAGTCTTAGTATAGAATCATTGAGTTCAATTTCGCATAGGGGACTAGATCAGACCTCTGATCTGTTTCTTAGATCAAAATCACAAATCCAACATCATATACTTGATCACATAAAAAAAAATGAGTGATTTTCTGATTTGTTGCTTCAAGTCCTTTTGGAATTTCTGAAATCACTTGAAGAATAAGTCTTTGAAATCATTGTCATGCCTTCCAAAATTGTGCAATTTGTCTTCAAATTCTTTTGATTTTCTTAGAATCTTCTCAATTTCTTGTTGTATTTTTAAATTTCTTGTATTTGATGTGTGACATTTCCTTAATGCTGTTAAATTCTCATGTTTTTAATTGTGCTTTTCTACTTTCGAGTTTCTAAACTACACTGGATTGTTCGAATTTGTAAAACGATTTCAAACATGGTATGAACTCATTGGTTCAGATTTTAAAATTGAAAATCCAACTTCGAATTACCAATCCAACTTTTGACACCGTATAAGATTCGAACTCTACTCTAGAACTATGGTCTAAATCCTACTACAACATCCTAGACCAGATCAGAGCTGACCTCTGATCCAAACCATACGTATGAATCCCTATTTCAACACCCGATACCGGATCAGGTCAGACCTCTGATCTATTTCTTACATCCATATCCTTAATCAAACATCATTGAACAGGTTGAAATCCCTTCTGAATATATGGAATCATTTCCCATGTTTTACTTTGTCTACATACATCTTTGAAACCACTCTCTTAAGTTTTTCAGAAGTTTGTAAATTGACTTCAAATTCTTATGATTCATTTTTTGTGCATTTTGTCAATTTTTTTTTGAGATCTTCAATTTTTTTGGATTTGATTTCGTATTTTTCTTAAATTTGTGCTAAATTCTCATGCTTGTAAATGCACCTTTAGACTTTCAAATTTCTATATACCATTGGATTGTATAAATTTTCAAAATGATTTTAAACTTGGTCTTAATTGGGGTTTAATTTTTTAAAATTCACATCCAATTTCAAAAAAATAATACATTCGACGTCCTAACCGGATAAAGTGAGACCTTCATTCTAGCTGCTAGTTCAAAATCCACAATACAGCATCCTACACCGGATAAAGTGAGACCTTCATTCTAGCTGCTAGTTCAAAATCCACAATACAACATCCTACACCGGATTAGATGAGACCTCTGATCTGGGCAGACCTTAGAGGCGAGACCTCCGTTCTAAATGATTGTTCAAAATGCTGAATCCAACATCATAGACCGGATTAGATGAGACCTTTGATCCATACCTTAGGTCGAAATCCCAAATCCAACATCCCAAGCTGGATCAAATCAAACATCTGATCCATATCGTAGATACAGGTTTGAAATCCAACATCTTAGACAAGATAAGATCAGACTTCTAATTGAAATCTTAGCATAGAATCACAAGTTCAATTTCACATAGGGGACTAGATCAGAGCTCTGTTTTGTTTTTTAGATCAAAATCACAAATCCAACATCATATACTTGATCACATTAAAAAATGAGTGATTTTCTGATTTGTTGCAAATTCTTTTCAAATCCTTTAGGAATTTTTGAAATCACTTGAAGAGTAAGTCTTTGAAATTATTGTCAAGTCTTCCAAACTTGTGCAATTTGTCTTCAAATTCTTTTCATTTTCCTAGAATCTTCTCAATTTCTTGTATTTGATGTGCGACATTTCCTAAATGCTTGTTAAATTCTCATGTTTTTAAAGACACAAACATTTGGTTTATTTGTAAATCTTTACCTACCAACTTGTGGTCATGTGAGACCCCAAAGATAACACGAGTACAAAAAGAGGGCAGGTGTTAAATGATATGTAGGCAGTTATGGTACAAGATGTAAATGAATTGGGTAGACCGAACATCGACCTGAATTCAAATCTGTTTAGCTAGAACTGGTAAAATAATTCTGGATCCAACCATTCATCAAATTTGGTGCATGGTTTTATAAGTAAATTTGGATCCAGATCTGATATCCAACTAAGGTTTGATAGAAGATCCTACTGGATTACATAAAAATGGGGGATTTCGCGCTGGTCGATCTAAATTCATTTTACAGAATGGGCCCCAAACCATTTTTAAATCTGAATCTGGTTGCCTAGGATCCAATTAAATCAAATTGCTAATGGATACATCCAATTCATATCCAAGTCCTTTACATCCCTACTTCAAGGTGCTTCACGATGCAAAACTACATCCATATATGTAAGGGCAATAATAGTTAAGTCATGTTCAAATTGGAGATCCAAGAAACTTCATATCTCCAACCATCAATATCTGTATTAGGCTAATCTAATAAATTTTAACAGAATAAGAACTATACGCTTAATTTCTCCAGCCGTATATATATATATATATATATATCTGTTGCGTGAACCCCTTTTTACAATTTTAAAAATAGGTTATGGAAGATTAATTAAGATAGAAAAAACCATTTGTGATTTTGGGTTCCACAGAATTTAGCAGCCAATGCAGATTAATTACCTGATCTTATACAACGCGATCTGCTCATTATTAAAAGTCCCTATAGATGAAAAATTTTTCTCTTCAATTTGTTTGGAACCTGGCTCTGATACCTTGTCAAACAATTGAACTCATTAGAGAAAGCAAATGGTCATAAGAGGGAGGACCCACATCAAGGCAGCAGAGAAACTCTCTGTCATTTATTATTTTCAACTTGCAAGATTTACTTGTGGGCTGAAGAGCAACGGTCTTGCCATATATATATATATATATATAAGAAAATGACGATCTTCCACAACAATTTTGGAAGCGTCATAATAGCACCAAATCATAATAAAGAAAAAAGATATTGATGAGGAAAGAATCCAGGCAAGGATAAACTTCCACAAAAATTAAAGATCATGTAAAGAAAGAATCCCAGCTACGATTATAAACTTCTGTCTTCAACAAGAAGATTCATGTACATATTTGATGCAACTATCGGTCTTTTCTAGGAGCCCATTCTCAAGTCATTTCCATATTTGCAATTGGAAGAGGATGAGGCGTTCAGACCATGTTAATTTGGTCTAATATTCACTTTTCAAGAGTTGCATGAACTTAGAAAATCGAAATAAAATCTACTGGATTGGATTCAGTCCAATTAAGTACAGCTAACTTACATGGCGTTATCGGGTTATTAAACCTTTCTAATTGCGTTATTGCAAACGCAGTGGTCGCTTACATTAATATTTAGAAATTAGAAGACACGGGGAAAAGAAAAAGAAAGTACTGAAAATACAACATCAAACAAAAGAAAATGAAAAAAATATGACTTAAGAACATGAAATCGGAGGATCAAACTCAGTAAAATTAGACTAATAAGTGTGTATAGGTAGTGGCTGCTTAATGATTTCTTTAAACATAGATATTTGTTTCGAAGACTGCGGTGGTCAAACATAAATTATTGAACGATTGCATAGAAATTTCCAAACAAGAAAATCCGGTGAGAAATGGGTTGACTTGTAACTTCTTGCTAAGGGCCATTGCTCAAAGCAGATTTTTGTCCAGAAACCAACCATTTAGCATTTATTGACGGAAAGAGCGTCAATTTTTAAACAATTTTCGTTTCTGAGGACACCAATCCATTCTGCAGGAGCTATCAAATAAATGCTTGTTTCTATCACCGTTTGGTGCCCTCTAACTTATGATACGAGCCACCATATTATCTTCCATGAAAAAAAAAGATATTATTTGCATTTTACAAAATAAACATCAGAAATTTGATCTTTTTCTAACTCGTGTCCGTTATTTGCTAGTTGTTGGCAGAAGGAGGTCCCAGTTCAAAATTTTCAGAAAATTTAGGCCTGCATTTGAAATTAGATGATCTGGAGAAGGGTAGGTCTTTAGCCGGTGAGCCCATGGTTTTGGGGCACCCTGTAACCTAACCATAAACCGCCACGTCGTCAAAACCATTATAGCTCTGCCTGGTTAGATATTTTCTTCCCTTCTTTTTGCATTTAATTTCTATTTTTCCTCGGCGTTTTGGAATTTTTTTTTCTTTCAGGGAGTTCAGATGATGCGTCGTTAGGGTTAGTTCCGCTTGAATTGTTATTTTTGTTATTGGTTTTATTAATAATAAATTAACCGACTCAAGAATTTCCATAATTTGTGTTTCAGATATGTTTTGGACTTTTGTTTGTTTTGGGGGCCGAAGAAATCAGAAATGCAACCCGAATATAGTTGGAAAAATAAATGTTGACATTCTAGCAAATTTTTTGAAGGTAATCGACAATTGGAAACAACAGTGGGGAGCATTGGAGACAGCCGTCAGGGCGCAGGGAAAGGTGAGTTGTGATATTTGGTGTGGAAGATTTGACTACATATTTCAGGTTTTCAGTTGGCCTTTATGGTATAATCGCTTCTTTATCGTTGCTTACTGGTGTGGATGTGAGGAATCTTGGTTGGACACTTGAATTGCCTCTGTTGGTTTTTTATCATTTGACGCATCTGCGACTTTTACGCACCCTGGAGATGCTTAATAGTTTTCTGGGATTGGATAATCTGTGTCAAAGCTTCTGTAAGGTGCTTCCAGTGTCACAATTTTGGTTCATGTCGAATCACGAGGTTTTTATTAGCTAGTGAGTTCTCATTTTGTGCACACCATTTTTGTGGAATGATCGGATTTGTGTTGTGAATGCAATTGAATAAATTTGGAATTATATAGCATTCTCAATAGTGAACAAAGACGAGTAATTGTGGTTCCAAACTTCCAATAATTCTATGAAGATCTTCTTAGTTGGGCACCATGTTCTTCCCTTTCCTTCTCGCTGTATAATTTCCAGGTGGTGCCATGGTATTCTGACTACTTCACTTACTTGATTGCGTTGAGGAAAACCATGTCCAGCCTCATTCTTTCACGATTAAGTTTGTCAAGGTTCCATCGAAGGTCCATCATTCGAATCCTCCATTTTGAAGTCGGCAGTAGCTTTTCTGATAGGACTTTTAGAATCTTTTCATTGTAAGATGCAACATTCCATGTTTGAAAACTTTGCAAGCAGGCTAATATGAAAGACATATGCATAATGCATGTCTTGGGACCTTAATAACCGAAGGGCTGGATTGTTCAATAATTTGAAAGCTGCTTATAATATTTAACATGTGAATACATTGAACTTTGTCATATGTTCTGGTCATTCTTGTAGTCAAACCAAGGTCCATTATTACTTGCTGCGTACCTATTTAAGTGGTTCATTCATGGGATTCTTCTACGTAAAGCTACTTTCGATGCTATTCAGTGTCATTTGGTTTCCAGAGAAATTTCGAGGTCCCTGCTTGCATGTCATTAACGAAGCTAGGCAAACATGTTCCATCACCTGACCTCAATTGGTCAAGGTGAACATTTTGCTTTGTCAAGGTAAACAATTCAGCTGATTCATCCTTCTTCTTTATTCTGTGGGCAGATAAAATTTTTGGGTCTTTGACTGCCTCGGGAGTAATTTGATGGTGATTTGGTTTCTTGTTCTATTTCCTTGTTTGGTTTTTGAGATCCCATGTGCTGTTTTGCTAGTTGCATGATATTCTTTCACTTAGTCTGTTTTGAATTGCTAATTGCATGATATTCTCACTTAGTTCCTAGTCTTAGTTTTGAATTGCGTTTTCTTGAACGAAATATGAAAGAAAACTATAAAATTCATGTTGAGATCATCAAAGTTACGATAAGCATAAAAATGAAAAATGAAGGTGATTTTAACATGATTTTTGCCATGGAACGCCAACCTTCAGGTTGATAGAGCTCAAGTTCTTTATATTTATAATGGACTTTTACAACTGTTTCCAAACATTTCCTACTAAATAAAGGAGCTGTTATAATAAAAATTTCTCGTTCCTCATGACTATGGGATCTCTTACTTTTTAGAACTTTTGTAGCATTTGGTGACTGCTAGCTGCGTTACCATTCGTCCATGATGTTTCATCAGTGATCTTAACGCCTTTATTAATGGTGCTACATCAAGAGTCATCCTCATCCTTAAGGTCATCTTCTTTCATAATCCCTCAAACTAGACAACAATTTGATGAGCCTCAGTTTGTTGCTGAGATCATGCTTAAAACTGGATCAAGTCCTTGCTTTGGTGAAGAAGTCGATGATCTTCATGGTCATCTAGAGGCCTTTATTGAGGCATAAATTTTCTTCAGCAAGCACTGCCTTGGTCCCATGACAAAAGCTAAAAGTGAGCAACAAGATGATTCTAACGTGATTTTTGCCATTGGAGACCACCATCAAACCATGAAGTTGATGAGCTCAAGTCCCTCATATTTATAAGGGATTATTACAACTGTTTCCAATGATTGCTTCTAATTAAAGAAGCTGTTACAATAATGATTTCCTTTTCCTCATGATGATGGGATCTCTTTCTTTGTTTAACTTTTACAGCATTTGGTAACTGCTGGCTGCATTACCTTTCTTCCATGATCTTCATCAGTGATACTAATGCCTTTGTAATGGTGCTATGTTGAGAGTCATCCTCATCCTCAATATGATCTTCTTTCAAGTTATTGATCTGATTTTCGCTTCTATTGACATATTGAGAAAAAACTATTGAATACAAATTTAACTGAGTACAACAGGTTGTCAATGTCCGCGTCAGCCTTTTTTATAGAAAGATTTCGTTGTTTTATAAGGCTGAAGAAAGGGAAACTAGTTCAGCTTGAAGCAACAAGATATACTATATTCCTTATAGAAGGCCAATATGGGGCTTAAGAAAAATGAACCCTAAGGAAGCCAGTTGGACACACACACACACGTATATATATTATATATATGTGTATCCAAGTATGCCTTCTATGCATGCCTCCCAGTGTTTTAAGCTGTTACCCTTGAATCTAAACATATAGATAGGTGCAAAACATATGATGATATGAAAATATAAGCGAGTAAAACTAGAAAAGTTGATGTCTATATTGGATTTTATGAGCCAATAATGCTAAAACATTTTAAATTTTAAAGCCTTGCAAGGTCCAACTTGTACATGCAATTTCTGTAATTGTTCATGAGTCCTCTAACTTCTAACATTTTGCATCCGTGTATATGGTTGGTTTTATGAAAGGTGACACAAACATACACACATATGTTCATGTCTATGCTTGTCTACTTACCCTATGTATGATCAGCTGATCTGGAGTCCAGTCTTCCTTGAAAATTATTGGTTTACAGGTGCTTTGGAAGTAGTTTATCTATTTTGCTATTCATCTGAATTTTCATTATTTTGCATCTTGTTAGCCTTAAGGAAACTGTGTCGTCGTCGTAGGGGGGTCTTTTATAAATAGAGATAATTAATAATGGGTCGGATCCCCTTGTAGACCCAATATCCTATTGTCATAAATAGGCTGTTACCCTAAGGGATTAGGGTTATGCAAGTAATGAGGATTACCTCTCGGTGAGAGGGAAGTTCAGGCCTGACTGTGTGTTGGGAGGGTGCATGAGTTAGTGTTAAATCACTGGAATTGCACACACAATACTGGCACGTCACACATCTCATAACATTTCTCTTATATGGATGCAAAATGTTAAAAATTATGGGAGAAAATAATAAATGTGGACATGAAAAATTTTAGGAAAGTGAAACTTGTGTCTAAGTTTTTGCAATTCTTTGTTTTCTCATCTGAAAAATGGAATGCCTAAATTGGCCACAAAAGGAAATTTTAGCATGCAGGTTAGAGTTCATGCTTCATTGGAGACGGTTTGTTTGATTATGTGCATGTGACAATGTTAATAGTCAATGGTTAAGCATGTCGATGGTATTCAGGATAGTTTTTCTTAATCTTTACAAATGTGACCTATATAAGGTAATATGATTTTGGATTGATCCATGGGTCTTTTTAACAAGATGATCATCTCATATGCTGCTTTATCAAGAATTACTTGGAAACATGAGTTTCAAATCATTGATTCAATAAGTATCTAAAAAATGATATTTTGGTCATTGATGAAGTTTAATCAACTTATTTAATAAAATTAAATAACAAAATCCATCATGTGGAAAACCACAAAATGGCATATAAATAACACTTGTGCTTACCCTCAAGAAGTTTCTAATAAGATTTATGAGATGAACGGGCAAAATGTCATTGAAGTTTGAACATAAAAAGTAATAAAATTTTAACATTTACTAATCTTCCTGCGGTATAATATTTAAGATAAACTAATTTGAGTCTACTGATCTAACCTGATTGGTTTGAATAAGGACATCTTTTATCTAAGTCCTGTGTGGGAATGCATGGTTGCATACTCATGTATACAGAGGCTGGAGAATATGCCTGCATGCATGTACCACTACTAGCCTCTCGGTCTTTTGCGTGTTGAAGATTTCATACTTGTGGATCTGCATAAACATAAAATTATCACTCAATGTTTAGCTGGTCCAAAGCCTGAAGCACTCTTGAGAATTTAGGACATTATTCTTAATCACACTTGTGTTTTCTTTTTTCCTTTGGTTTAGAAGCAAATATTAACGAGGCGCTTGTATGCTGGATGCCTTGAAGCTATAGGTGGCCTATGAATTTTTAAGCTGAAAATTGACATGCTACAGTTTAAAACTTTAAATGTGTATCATAATAGTTTAGGATTGCATTTTTATTGTTTACCTATGAGTAATAGTGGTTTAAATGTAATGCTTATATTGGATCAGCATTCCGATGCTTCTTACAGGTGAACTTCTTTATGGTTCTACAGATCTATAAACCATGAGATATGCATCTCAAAAAATTTGTTTGGACTAGTAGATGCAACACTATCTTTTTAAAACCTCTTAGGATCAAGGACTGTTTCTGGATGCCAAACTCATTTTTCCCACATTTCAGGCCCTTTGAAAGCATATAGCTTCTTCTGTTTCAGTTTGCATTTAGTTGTATATGCATCGAATTGACATGTGACAACACAGTTTCTTTTTTGCAGATATTCAGTTATAGCCTGCTGTTTGTGCAATAATTATGTTGTCCTTATTCGATTTTCACTTTTTAGTTATGATGGCTACAGATTGCACAGGTCCTCACATTCGTCCAGCAGGAACCAAGAAGCATTTTTGTCCAGATGGTTTCTCATCACATACATCATTCACTTTGAAAAAAAATCCATCTCTTGTTGAAATGGATATGTTCTCACTCTCAAGTGCACCTCTTGGAGAGCAGGCAGACTTGGATACTAAATGTAGTGAGGATGTCAAGGTTGCAAGGTCTCTTAGGCGTAAACCTTGGATAAATTATGCAATGTTTGATGGGAGTTCAGAAGAGGAATCTCAGAAGAAACCAACCAAGCTGGTAAGCATCTTTCATCTTGTTATCTCTTCCTACGGAAGCTCCAATTGTGTTAAATGGATGTTTTGCGTACCATGATTAAGTATGATTTCATCTTTGTCTCCTTTTTTTCCCAGAAACAGTTGTCACTGACTCCTTTAAAAAAAGGAGTTATTCGTGGGTGTCCAAATTGTAGCAACTGCCAAAAGGTGGAGTTTTTTTTTATTATGAATTGTAGCAGCTCCTTATTAATCTTCCTAACTTTTCACATGGATTAATCTTTTAAACAGGTAATAGCCAGATGGGATCCAGAAAATGCACGCAGACAGGTCATAAGTGAAGCTCCTGTATTCTACCCAAATGAAGAGGTGAGTGGTGTTTTCACTACTTTATCTTGAACACTGAGATTATCTTAATTGTGTGTAGCTCATAATTTTTGTCTTTATGTTTGTTTGGTGATGAAATTTGTCCAGGAGTTTAAAGACCCTGTGAAGTACATTGCAAGTATAAGACAGACGGCAGAATCATATGGAATTTGCCGAATTGTTCCTCCTCCTTTTTGGAAGCCACCATGCATTCTTAAGCAAAAGCATATATGGGAAAATGCCAAATTTGCTACACGAATTCAACAACTTGATAAACTTCAAAATCGAAAACCTATGAAAAAAAGATCCAGAAACATTGGTCATATTAAGAAAAGAAAGAAGAGATGCTTGAAAATGGGAATATCCTGCAGTCCTAGTGATACAAGCAGTGCAGATATACATGAGGGCTTCAATGAGAGTGAGATTTTTGGTTTTTTACCTGGTCCAGAGTTCACTCTAGATTCTTTTCAGAAGTATGCAGATGATTTTATTGGACAGTACTTTGGCATGAATGATACAATCCCAATGTCAAGCTCGAGCAACAGTGAGGATAAACATGGAAAAGGACCATCTGTGGATGACATTGAGGGTGAATACTGGCGGATGGTTGAGAACCCAACTGAAGAGATTGAGGTACCATATTTTAAGCCATCTTCTTTTTGAAAAATTAAAGCATCATTTATGGATGTAATCTAGACTGTAATGTTTTACATCTAGGTACTTTATGGGGCTGATTTGGAAACAGGATCATTTAGCAGTGGATTTCCTAAAGAATCCACTGATTATGGAGACACTGAGCCAGATGTGTATGTGAAATCAGGTTGGAACTTAAACAACTTACCAAGGCTGGCAGGATCTCTGCTTTCCTTCGAGCAGACTGATATTTCTGGTGTTCTAGTGCCATGGCTTTATATAGGAATGTGCTTTTCATCGTTTTGCTGGGTAAGTTTTTATTTATCAATCCCTTCTTGCCACACAGAAAGGAGCTTCTCTTATGCTAGGTACTTCAATGGTTTCACTGACCTCCCATGTGCACCACATGCAGTTTCACATAACCCAGTTGAAGTTGTAGTTTGGACATATAAGTAATGCTTTTTGATTTCCTGCAAACTCCTGCTTATTTACCTTTTAATTATCTTATTGCAACAGCATGTCGAGGATCATCATCTTTATTCATTGAACTACATGCATATGGGTGCTCCAAAATTATGGTATAGCGTCCCAGGAAATCATGCTTTGAAATTGGAAGCAGCCATGAAGAAGCATCTGCCTGGTTTATTTAAAGAACAGCCTGACTTGCTTCATAAGCTTGTGAGTCTTTTTCGTTTTGGGTGGTTAACGTCAATAACATTTTTGTGACAGGTGTATGCATTTTTTTCTTCATTGACTTGAAGCTTAAGAAGCTTTCTGTTGCACTGCACAAGTGAAAAGGAGTGCTATCATTTCATTGTAGTTTGTTCTCCACAGGAGACCTGCACTGGAACTGAGTACTAGCAGACCATCCATTAAGTTTTTATAGTGATGACAAGTGGTTCTAGTTAGACTTGTTTAATGATTGGTATGTCATTGTTTTGCTCAGTTTGTTCCAAGGTCCAGCCTTTCATGAGGGATACACAGACCTTGAAGGAATTCAAATGGGGACCTAAGGGTCCCCTTTTGGAGGACCTAATATCTGTTCCAAGTCACATGAATACTTCAATAAGGTCCACGTACCCGTGTTGTCGTACCGTACCCAAAATGGGTACTTGGACACACTTGGGTACCTTTAGATTCAAACTGCTTAATTTTACTTTGATTTAATTTTTTCCACCTTACTTTTCATTTTATTCTTAAAGTTATTGTTCATTTAACATATTTTTATTTATATCATTTGTTTACTAAAATGTTGCTTTCATTTTGATTTTTTTGTGTTATTTTGCATATATACATACATATATCTTGTCGTACCCCCGCACCCACATTTTTTAAAGTTGTCGTGCCCGTACCCGTAGTGTCTGTACTCGTATCTCCGTACCTGTACCCATGTGACTTAGGTTCAAGATTAAAAAACATTAAGGATCTTGACCCAAAAGAGAAGGTTGGGTCAGTAGTCCTTTGAACCAATGTCACAAAAAATGTATTTTTTCAAAAAAATTCAAAAGAAGCGCGATAAATAAAATTGCTATTTAAAACTTAAAAAAGAAACGTGTTTTTTGAAAAAAAACGTTAAAACGAAAAGAACGTGTTTTAATGCATTTTTTACATCTTTTTCATGTTTTTTTATTGCCAAACAGTTTTTTTTTTTCATTTTCTATTTTTTTATTTGTTGCAAATATACTTATTTTTTTATTTCTGTGTTATTAGTTTCTAACTGATTTTATTTTCCCCTCATTTTTAGTTTTTCCTAAATTTTTAAAAAATTACCATATTTTTCCTGTATTTTTTTCGTTTTTTTAAGCTCGCCGTATTATATCCGAGAAAACCTCGCTGTTTGAAACTCCAAAATGTTATTTGTGACTATGCTGTGGACCAATCGAACATATCTGTGTTTGTGCTTATCTTGTTGGATGCTTAATATATTTGGAAAATATAACTTCCTGCTTTGGATTTTTTGGTGTTGCTTTGAACAGGTTACCCAATTTTCTCCAATGATATTGAAGTTGGAAGGCGTACCTGTTTATCGTTGTGTTCAACAGTCTGGAGAGTTTGTTCTCACTTTTCCTCGAGCATATCATTCTGGTTTTAACTGTGGATTTAATTGTGCTGAGGCAGTCAATGTTGCTCCCATTGACTGGTTGCCACATGGACAGAGCGCCGTGGAACTTTATTGTCAGCAATATCGTAAAACTTCTTTGTCTCATGACAAGTTATTACTGGGGGCAGCACGAGAAGCTGTTAGAGCACTTTGGGAGCTTCATATTCTGGGAAGAGACACTCCCCACAACTTACAATGGTCAGCTGTTTGTGGAAAGGATGCCATTTTGACAATGGCATTAAAGGTAACCTCTTAGGATATTTTCTTCTTGATGTTGGTTATTGGACAAAAAAAATGTTAATCCTCTATTTTGACATAACCTGAACCCTACTGTATTGTTTTCTTCATAGACCCGCATTGACATAGAGCACAGAAGAAGGAAATTCTTCTGCAGCCCTTCGCAGGTGAGGAAAATGGACATGAGCTTTGATGCTACCAATGAGAGGGAGTGTGTCATATGCTTTTATGATTTGCATCTCTCTGCAGTTGGTTGTGAATGTTCTCCAGAAATATTTGCATGCTTAGACCATGCAAAACAACTTTGTTCTTGTGATTGGAGTACAAGATTTTTCCTCTTTCGCTATGAATTAAGTGAACTCAACCTATGCATGGAAGCATTGGGAGGGAAATTGAATGCCATACACAGATGGGCAAATTTAGATCTCAGGCTCTCTTTGAGTTCGTATGTCAAAAAGGAAGAGAAGTTTCAGGGATCAGAGAAAACCTGTGCCTTGCTTTGCAAGCCCTCCTTGAAAGAGATGGAACTGAAAAAACAAATGCCACTGGATGATGCTTCAGTACAGGGTCCTGCCAGTGTTTCTGTCCAGCAGATAGAAACAAACAAGCTTCTAATGCAGCCAGCCTGTCTTGGTACAACAGAAGTTAAAGATCGTAGGAGACAGATCAAGGTAGAGGAATTAACCTTGAAAAGTGAAACTTTTGTATTTGAACAGGACAAAGCAATAATATATGACATGACTGAACTTGGTAAAGTCATCTCTGAAGATGGCCAAGTTTTTGCTGCTACTGAAGTTCAAGCACCATGTAACCACTTCAAGCCAATAATGCCAAACTTGCATGGTAATAATGGGCCTTCAGTCTCAAAGCCAATAATGGAATCGTTTTCTGTTCTCCAGTCTCAATCAAAGGACACACCCTGTGCTCAGTTCCCTGAAAGTTCCTCTATTCTCTTGCAACAAAGCATATTTTCACCAGTTGCTAATAACGCTACATTGAAAATTTTGGAGAGGGAAAAATCTAGACCAGCCACATTCCATGGAGGTACTATTTGCCTGAATAATGATGATGATGATGATGATGATGATAGTGATCAAATGGACAAAGGACATAAGTTACCGATTGGGGTGGAAGTGGAAGGGCCCACCACACACCTTCCAAATAGTGGTGGCAGTCGGAACTTCATTCATCATTTGCTGTCTGATCCTTACAGAGTTCCTAGCAATCTGAAGAAAGATGAAGTACCTTTATCTGATTCTAGCTCCACAATAATGGAACATGATTCCTGCATGCAGTTCATAGTTTCATCAACTAAGTCTAGTGTTAAACCAAATTTGAGTCGCAGCTGCGAAAGTGGTCCCCAGATTGCAAAGGTTGTAAGAAAGTTAAACTGTGAAGTAGAGCCGCTAGACTTTGGACTTGTGGTCCCTGGAAAAGCATGGTGCAACAAGTATGCAATTTTTCCTAAAGGTATATGTTATGGTAGATGGAGTTTATATTTGTATCAATAGGGAGTTGGACAGTCATACTCAAAGCAAGTTTTTTCCTTTTTGTTTTGCTTGATAGGATTCAGAAGTCGGGTTAGGTACTTAAGTGTTATTGATCCAACACAAAGGTCTCACTATATCTCCGAAATTCTTGATGTGGGAATCTCTGTACCACTCTTCAGGGTAACTTCCTTTTTCCATGTTTCCTAATAAGATAAAATTGTGTTTGTATTTGGCTGCTTGCTAATTTTTGTTAATCTGTCTAAAGGAGCCTTATTTTTTTAAATATAATGCAGGTTAAGATTATTGAACAGATGCTATGGAATCACAGCTTCTTTATGCTGAGACTGATGATGTCTAACTAGTCTCTTTGTGATTGTGGTTCTAAAAATCAGGTTACATTGGAAGATTGTCCCTCTGAAGTTTTCATGTGTGTTTCTGCCATTAATTGTTGGGACATGGTCCGTGACAAAGTAAATCAGAAGATTGTGAGCCAACATAGACAAGGGAAACTAAATCTACCTCCCTTGCAACCACCAGGATCAATCGATGGATTTGACATGTTTGGATTTTCAACACCATTTATTGTTCAGGTAAATCTGCTTGTCGGGGCTTCTTTAGTTCAAACTTTGAGTTTAGTGGATGTGTCAGGTTTCTTTTCCTATTGAATGTTCTTTTCCACTTCTGAAGGAGCTGCCATTTCTGAATAGCTTGACCAAAAAGTTCACTTGATTTTCTGAGTGTAAAAATGCACCCTTTGAATACAAAAAAGGTAAAAATAGAGGACAATTTGAGGTTTTGTACTAAGAGATTTCCTGCAATTTGTAACTAATATGAAGTACTTGCTTTTATATTTTTCAAGGCTGGATCATCTTGGTGCCTGTACAGCAACAAGAAATTTGCAATATGGACTCTTTTTTGGTCTTGATATTTTGATGTTTTAAGTGGTAAATTTTCTTGTCGTCGTCTGATTCTAGCAGAAAATAGAGGCTCTTGATCCCAATCATTTATGTCTGGAATACTGGAACTGTCAACCCACCAGACAAAAGTCAGTAAAAGTGCCTCCAGGAAGTTCAACTGAGGACAACCAAGGCAGCACTAAGGTGGTGCCCACAGAGGATCCAATCAGAAAGAATAGCGTAGAAGCGGTAGAATGCATCCTCAAGGGAATATTCAAGAAGGCCAACCGTGAAGAACTCGATGCTCTTTGCGAGGCACTGAGCAATGAAAATGCATGTCTAGACAAGGACATAGTCATCAAGTTTCTCAAAGAAGAAATTCAATAACCACAAAATGGTAAATTTGGTGACATTCACCTTTGTCCACCTGATGAATATTTGGATATGAAAAAGTAACCTACCTCTCTCTCTCCCACCATGTATAACCATGATTTGTGACCTGAGTCTTGAGTTTTTTTAGATGCAGCACATGTAACTCTTCATAAGCGGCAATTGACGTGACCCAAATGTACAGAACTACAAGCTCTGAGAAAATTCAATGGAATTCATTGTTAGTATGCATCGTCAAAAATGCATTTCTTGTGATAAACCTTCTTTCTTCAACGGCACACCATTTATAGCTTTCCGGAACACCGGAACAACGGTGTTGCTCTTTTTTTCTTCCCAACAGCATGATGAGCCTGCTATTCCAAGTGCTGCTTGGTGAAATGAAAAGCTTATTCCCTTGCGTGAAAGCTATCCGCGACACTTCAAGTATGTATGAGTGCAGTTCTTGTTATAATTTGACAAGAAAACTAGACTTATAATTTTTTGCAACATTACAAAATTAGAGAGAACGAGTGTCGTTCAAAAGATTTGGTAAGATGGGCAATTCTGACATTGTGAGCTGGCCACGGTATTGAATCCTTTGAATAATCATCGTGAACCCTTAGTGCAGCACTGCTGAAACCGTACAAGTCCTTCGTGATTACACTAATACGGTTTTACACAAAACACTAACAGGGACATAGTTTGCATTGGTAAGTGTGTCTTCCAAAACACATCCCTACTCTAAAGAATTCAATAGAACAGGAAGAGAGAAGCTTAGTGGAGAGGTTCACTTCATAACAAAGTTCAGTTGCGCAGAAAACAGGCAGTGAACGATCATCCTTTCTCTGAGGAGTTCCCAGTGACACGGTGCCAATTGTAAATTCAAAGTTCATTCTTTTCGTGGGGAATTCCTCCAATAGCAGGGTATTCTAGATGCAAATTTCCCAGTCAAGACTTGGATGTCAGGAACCATCAAGAGGTTTGAAAGTTTAAAACTGCATGGGAACCTTGTTCTGAAGAAACTGTTCTTTCTGCCGTACCTGCTACAAAGTATTCTTGCATCTCAAGAAATGGCTATCGAACGAATCCTATTATTGCTCTGATATAAATACATTTAACAGTTTGAACATGGTGACATTTATTTTTCTCCCTTAGATTGACATAGAGCTAACAATAATACAACAAATCAGAACCAATGAATATAAATGAAAGAAACAAATATAACAAAAACTTCAAAGCCCTGCGGACACCAGGTCATGCAAGGTCACTATTCCGATCACTACATTCTGATCATTCAGAACCGGCAAAAATTGCACCGGTGAAGGTGGGGATTCCATCTTCTTCATCGCATCAACTGCCATAGCTTCAGGACCTATTGTTCTTGGGTTCCTAAAAAAAGTTACATTAACACAAGTAAGCATCCGTGTGCACAGAACCTTTGAGTCTTTGACTGAAAAGATAGAAAGTGAGTCATATGCAACCGTACCTGTTACACACATCTCCTACACGGAGTTTGAAGATTGCTTCACCACTGGATTTTAGAGTACGACGCAGGTCACCGTCAGTGAATGTTCCGATCAAGTGATACTCCTTATCGATAACAAGCAAACACCCACAGCCTTTGCTCGTAAGCTCAACAAGCTGATCCATGATCAAGCCACCTTCTTGACAGATGGGAAGCTCCTCTTGTTTCTTCATCAGATCTTTAACCTGCAAAGAGCTCCAGTTTATGGTCGTCAATTTGGCACAGTTAAGAAATCAGAGCCACTATTGATTGCACACACTTGACAACATGAGCATCCGACCGAACAATTAGTTATTGATTTCAATTAATTTTCAATGTCCTATTAATGTGACTGTATGTATATAGGTATGGAGCACACATGTGGGACTTATCCCTAAACCTGATAACCATTTGTATCTTAAGTTCCAGTAATGAAACTTTCATTTAATATAAAGCAGCAGATAGAGCAACTTGTATTACGTATCCAGATTGCATATCCAAAACTAGGCTACCAGACAACTTGGACTCAAATTTCTAAAGGATTATGAGCAAAAAAGGGATCACAAAATAATGAGCACACTGCGTCTTACATCTACAAAAAATGCAGATCACAAGACAATGAACAACAAAGGAAAAAGAAGCCTGCTTTTATGGAAAAACGAAATGTAAAAGTTAGAACACCCAGAATGTGAACCCTGGAGAAAGTCTAAACTGAACATGATCCGTGCAATTGACCAACCAGACCAGTGGCGGAGGCAAAAACTTCATTCGGTTAAAGCAAATCAGTGTCATAAGCTAACATGTATAAAGAAGTAGGAGGATTTTTCTTTTCCATTTTATGGCCATGCCTCTCTCTCTCCCTCTCCCCCTCTATCTATTTTAGTCTAATATTAAGTAGATATCGTACGACAGTGAAAAGGTAAAGGACTTCCAGAATTAATATAAGATTAGGCTCCTGGTAAAGCATAGTAATAATTGCATAGAGAACACCTTAGGTCTTTATTCATATATTATTAACAATGGTTCAATGGTTACCCCAACTATAATAAAAGTATCTAAGTATATTTTTTTATATGAATAGATTCAAATTGCAAAACAAAAAAGTATGCAGCTAGGCGTTACATGCTTCTTCTTCTTTTTTTTTTTAATGGTAAAGCTTTTTTTCCTCAACAATATTTCCATGCTTTGAACTTTTGAAGTGGGAATTTTCCTCTTTAAGTGCAACAGAGGAGAAATTAGAAAAGTCAGGTGTAGCTCTTCAACAAAATGAAGGGCACCCATCGTGAGATTCTTACTTTTCCAATTTATCCTGAGCCAGACGTGGCTCGACCACTGAATTCCAGGTGAACAGAAAAGGGAGAAGTGCATTTGAAAACCTATCTATGCAGTGACACCACAAATACAGTGTCCCAATCTTGATCCCTTTCTCGACCAACAGTAGCAAGACTTTCCTTTAGAACGTAACATATGAAGACAAGCTAAACATGTATCTGAGAGCATAATATCAAAAAGAAAAGTAAGAACTCTTAACGGATCAAGTGACACAACACAACTAACAATCAAATTGATCGGCCAAATGACAACGACACAAGGAAAACGTAAATCATAAACCAAGGAGAAAACCAATGACACCAACGTTGCATTTCAAGAATCAAGAAGAAACAAAGAACGCAAAATTGAAAACATGACGATTTCAATATAGGGTGGAAAAATCCACCGAATAGAAAAGAAACCATCAATTGGAATTCTAGACGTTAAAGATCAAAGAGACACCTTCATAAATGAAGCTTAAAATAGGGAAACAAGATCCACAACCAGAAAATATCATCCACGTCAATTTCCGATCTGCCAAATAGGGCAGAAAAAGGAAACATGCCTTCACAGATCAAACGAATTATGCGACACTACATTCAAAGAACTAAGGAGAAGTGATCTATCTGAAAATAAAATATAAGTACGATTCACAAAAGAAACGGAAAATTATAGAGAAGAAAGAGACGCCCAAAATCACATCACCCAAAGTTTTAAGATAAAAAAGATATCACCGTTCGCAGATCTTATGGGAAACCGCCATGAAGAAACGACCAAGAAAATCGCATCCCTCTAATTTCTTTTTTTCCTTTAAAGAACCATTCACAAAACAAGTGGACAACCACCGCAAAGAAACGATCGAATTTCTCCACATTAGGGAACAAAGAAATGGCCACGAGTCACAAATCAAAATGGAAAACCGCCACTGAGAAATAGATCCCCAGAATTGAATATCGTCACATTGATCACAGAAACACTTCGAAAACTGACCTTAAAGATGAGACTCTTCCCGATCCGCCCCGCCGGGTGGTTGGCCGCATACTCCTCCTTCGTGAGGTTTCTAGCGCTCATAAGCGCGATAGCCACCGTGTCGCCGAACACCATCTGGATTGCCGTAGAAGTGACCGGAGCCAGGTCGAAAGGGCAGAGCTCCCTCTCCAGTGGGAGGTACACGCTGAGATCGCAGGCGCCGGAGAGGAGGCTGGTCTTTGAGGAGGTGACGGCCACGAGGAAGGCTCCCCTGGCCCTGGCACAAGGGATCAACCGTAGCAGCTCGTCGGTATTGCCGCTCTTGCTGAAAAGCACCAGTAGGTCGTCGGAGCCGAGGATGCCGATGTCACCATGGAGAGCATCGGTTGGGGAGAGGAAGCCGGAGCGGATGCCGAGGGAGACGAGGGTCTGGGAGATCTTCTGGGCAACGAAGCCAGATTTGCCCACGCCGGTGAAGAAGATGGTACCTCTGGCATCGAGGAGGGTGCGGGTGAAGAGGTGGGTCTGAGAGAGATCGAGGTTCTGGAAGAAGTAATCGAGATAGCGCTTCTGGGTCTGGAAAAGATCACGGAGGCCGCTGAGAGTGAGGGCGTCAGCGGCAGCCCCTTCCTTCTCCATTTGCGAGGCCTTCCCATTGCCGTTGGGAAGGTCGGAAGGAGCGAGGGAGCCCATTGTCGGCTCACAGGGCCACGGGGTAATTGAGAGAAAGACAGACAGAGAGAGAGAGAGAGAGAGAGAGAGAGAGAGAGACTGGTGTCGGTGGCGGTCTATTGGATGCACGAGAGACGATGAAGGCAGCGTCTTCCTTCCTTCTCTCTTTAGCTTCTCTTTCGTAGCCAAATTACCTTTCAAGAGTTAACAGACGTTGGGATTTCAAAACCTGAGAACAAGGCAAATTTTTTTTTATTTTCCGTCAACAGCCCTAATTGTTTGCAATATTCTCAAAATCTGACGTTCATTTTTTAGTATTCTTGTATACGCGACTGTTTTGTTGTCGATTTTCAAACAGCAGTGGCAGAGGCATCCTCTTCCAGTGCTATAGTAAAGCTAGATTCCGGAGATTTTAGATTAAACGTTGAACGTGTGAATGTTAAGGTCTGAGTTGAGTTATTTTAGTCTGATAAACTATGAATTTTTTATTAGATTTTTTGTTTCATTATGCCACATTAAATTCATAAGCTTATGATCGTTTTAACATCATATGGGTTTCGTCAGATGCCTATAAAATGCAGAAATGAACTGTTACTGTTTTTCATATTTGTATATATATATATATATATATATATATATATATATATATATATATATATATATATATATATATATATATATATATAAAATTTTATGGAAACTTGAAAGCGCGACGGGGTAGGCTATCATTTGAGAGCTGCTGGTACAGATGCATCCGCCTCCGCCTGTATTAGAAAAAGGAAAACGCGAGACACGTAAACAAATTTGTGGCAGAAAACCGGCGGTTTATTCAAGTCATGAAGTAGGAACGGCAATTGGAATTGGGGATGTGTGGATGATTTTCTTCTTTTCTAAAAAAAAAAATCTTATAATAAACAAATAAAACTTAATTTTAAAAACTTCAAAGGTATCTTCCCCGATTATAGAGTCGAGAAACCAACAAAAGTGTTCATGGCTTGCTGTGACAGCTAGTTTAATTTCTTCTCTTGACTCATTCTTGCAGCAAATGGACGCTAAATTTTCGATGTTATTTCTTGATGCTTTTGGAGTATGAAGGGAATAGTTGGGGAATGGTTGTCAGGGATGCGAGATTGAAGGATCTAAGTTAATGTGGTGAGAAGAGTCCCACAACGTGGTCCATACTGAAGGTAATCAAATAAGTGATACGCACTTCACGTTGTCCATTGTGGTATAGAATTCAAGGGCATGAGCTCCTCGTGATGCAAAAACACCAACATATATACAGTTAAAAATGAAGTAGAAGTTGAAGGCATAAACAATCACACATGTTATACATGCCAAAAACATAAGAATCGATCATGCTAAACATTGAGAAGCTTGTGAAAGCATACCGATGTCCATCACATAAGTGAAGGATGGCCCATTTGATCTTCCAGAGACTGTAAGTGTTTGACACTAAAGCTTCTAAGATGGGATAGAAGAAACCTATTTATAAACTTATTGGGGTCCAAATGAGGGTTTTGCCCATCATAAACCAGATATAGATCCTCTTTGATTTCTATACAAATAATTTATACCAGATAAGATGATGTAGGCCTAAACTTATTAGATCACCTTAAATTGTGTCTATCTACACACGCAGCCTGTAATGTACGACTATCAACACATAGATATAAGCTCAACATATAGATCTCTTACCAAAGTAAAAGTGGCAAGGAAAACCCAGAGCATCCTGCTGTTTAGGATAAGCTGCCGTGACCGGCAGAGAGCCCACTAAACTGGAAGATGCATGAACCCACTAAATAGACAGAGAAATTTACATTGACAGAAAGAAACAGAGACCGTAAAAGAAAGACGAAGAGAAATTTTCATGAAAGTTCCTAGTCTTGAACATGAAGGCCTCATGGCTTTGAATGTTTTAATAGAGGCCAGACCTGGTTTATTACTGCAAAGCGGAGGCGTTAAATTAAAATATATGCTTCCGAACGTAGAAAACGTTTACAAATATTTGCACAATTTGCAAAGTTATTGCCATTTTCTTTTTTTCTTTGAAAAAAAAAGTACTATTGTCTTACCTTTTTCTCAGTTTTCTACTTGAAGGTGAGACTAGGCAGTCACAAGGAAAGCCTACAAGTGAGCTTTGCGGAGCAACCTAAATACACAACCGTTTGCTTCTGACTCTTCCAATTTCCCTCCCTCTTGGCCCGAGAGATTTTGGGACGCCTTTGGCTCTATTGTCGATCCCCTTTGCCGCGCTATGTTTTCGTTGGTTCCGGACAAAATTTTCCGGAACAAGAAAAAAGGTTGGACCACTCTGTCTCCCTCTCCCCGTCTTCGTCTTTCTGCTGTTCTTCCACTTCTTCCACCTTCGCAGCGCCTCAGCAGCGGCTTGTCCTGGGCATCTCCTCACCAGCACAGTGTCTTAGCAGCGGTGAAAGGTAACTCTCTCTCTCTCCGCCCCGCCATTTTTCTTCAGCGAGCACTCTGAGCCTTATTTTTCCAGCAGTGGAAATAGAGGGTTCAGAGTCATCTCCCTCTTCGCTACCGGGAAGTCACAGTTCTACCAGTATTCCAACTACTGTTCATAACTATGGGTTTCCTCCTTCAATATCGAATTGTTCTTTTTTCTTCCATATCATTAGTTTCTCTTTTCTCTTTGATGCAAAAATTTGGAATGAGGACAAAGTGCACATTTCTCTTTCTATAACTTTGTTTCTTCCTTTTTGGGAATTCGGATTTTCAAATTGGTAGGAACAGACGCCCAGAAGAATAAGCTTCTATTGTTTATCTCCCCTGTTTTCCATTTTTCTTGTGTGGTGGTTGAAGTTGTTTCTGCAAAACCTTTTCTAATGCAATGTTAAAGCAATCTGCTGAGTTTCGTATCATATTATGGACTTACCTTCGCATTCGCTCCTGATCAATACTGCAGACGTCTGTGATTTTCAAACCAGAAAGATGACATGGCCGTGCCTTCCCTGTAAAGAGTCAATTGGAAAAATAAATCGTGGTACTTGGGAATTCTTTGCCGTAGTTCGAAGTTCATCTTGCCACAATTGCTTACTTTTTAGTCTAATAATTGAATCGATTAAGTTTCATAAGTATTATTTTTTAAGCCACCCTAGATTTTTTAAAATCATTGGCTCCCATAAAACTTTATAAGCTAGTTAGGAGACATAAACTCCTATTGTGCTGCAACCTACTAGTCGTGGAACTCCTTTATGGAAGCCAGGTGCTTTCTTTTCTTAATGAAATGTGCATATTTGAAGGCTTCAATGGATCATATATTTTGTTATTAGTACATTTTCATTTTCATTGACGTTGCTTCTTGCAAATTATATGCTATTATAATGTTAAGATGGATTAGTATGCTGTTATAATGCTTTCATTGATTTTTCTTGTTCATTGACGTTCGTTGTTGGAAAGTGTAAATTGTGCATACTGATGTTTTACGGCCACCGATGGTCAATTTTTTTTTTTCCAGAAAAACTGGTCAGGTCCAACAAACAGGGGAAAGATATTATGGAATTTTTCTTCCAGTCTATCAAACATGCCTTGGATTTGGAGGACGTCTAATTTTTCCTGCTGTACCCTCTGCCAGGATTCCTTTCGTAGGATTCTTTTACAGGAAGAGTTGGCTTATCCAAGCAGCTGGACCAGGATCATAGCCACAAACCATTATCCACCTATACAAGATCGTGGAAAAGCCACTCCATTGCGACGACGACATGATGGAGCTTGTTGCGGCCCCAAAGTGTCTGCTGCTTTCCCCTCCCCTCTACCAACGAGCAGATGACCACCTATTCCCTCATGCTAAGGTATGCGAATCCGGCAGTCCTAAATTGATTTCCTCATTTTCTGACATGTGTTCCTTGCATTGCATTGCGTGCTATGCATGCCAGAGAGATTTCATGAGTTCTAGATCAAGACTCGTGCGTGCTGACATTTTCCGGGATGACCCTTGTGTTTCTACTTGCAAAATATGGAGAAAATCTGTTTTCCTTGAGCAATGCACTACTAACTGTACCATCACTCTGAAGAATGTAAAATCACTTCGAGTTCGGCGTCTGGGACTGTTTCTTTGTGATTTTGAATGTACAAGACATTGCGTGTCTCTTAAAGATCATGTGGATGGTGACATAGATTCAAAGTTTATAATGAATTATGGTGGCAATTTCGTGAATCAAGGAGGCACTAATAGAAAGAGGCATGGCGACTTTCGGGTTTCTGAGGCTGCAAAAATGGACCCATCATCATGGAATCTACTGATAAAAGAATATACAAAGAAGGGACTCCATGAGGATGGTATTCGGGTGTTTATGGAAATGATGGATTTGGGGGTTTTGCCGGATAAATATACGTTGCCTTGTGTGATTCAGGCTTTCACATGTTGTCAGAACCTGAGACTGGGGAGGCAGATTCATGGTTATGTGTTGAAAATGGGGGCTGGAAGTGATATATTTGTCAACAATTCTCTCCTAGCAATGTACTGCAAATGCAGTTCGATGAAGAATGCATCTAATGTCTTTAAGGGTATGCCTAAGCGGGATGTTGTTTCTTTTAACACGTTGATTGCTGGATTTGATGAGTCAGGCAAGCCTTTAGAAGCTCTTGGAATGCTTAATGTGATGTATCTTGGAGGTGTTAAGCCAAACTTGTTGACTTGCCTTGCTGCTTTATCTGCATGTGCTTCTTATAAATTGTTGATTCATGGACGGGAAATTCATGCATTTGCACTTAGAAATGGATTTGTTAACAATGAGTTCCTGACAAGTGCAACCATCCATATGTATATGAAATGTGGGAATTGGTGCACTGCAGAGCGTGTCTTCTGTGCAGATTCTCTGAAGAATGTTGTTTCTTATAACATAATGATGTCTGGGTATGTAGACAACAGATGTGCAATGAAGGCAATGATGCTATTTTTTGAAATGCTGATGCATGGCATCGAACCTGATTCTGCAACAATGGTTGCTTTAGTAGCATCATGTTCTGAACTGTTGGATCTTGAGCTTGGAAGACAAATTCACAGTCAGGTAGTGAAGCATGGAATGCATACCTTGAAGGAGATAGAAACTTCCCTCATTGATATGTACTGCAAGTGTGGAAAGGCTGAAATTGGTTTGCATTTGTTTGAAAAATCTCCTAACAAAAATTTGGTTATGTGGGGTTGCATAATAGAAGGCTGTGCACAAAGTGGTCAGGGATATAAATCGTTAGACCTGCTCAGAAAGTTGCATCTGAGTGGAGGAAGAGCAGATTTGTTGGCTATTCTCTCTGGACTTCGTGTTTGTTCATCTTTGAAACACAGGTATTTTGGCATCGAGCTTCATGGATTCTCCATCAAAATGGCCTATGAATCTGATGTTTTTATTGGAGGAGCTCTGACTGATATGTATTCAAAGTGTGGAGACATTGATGCTGCTCGGAAAGTTTTTCTTAGGCTTCCCATGAAGGATGTGATATCATGGAATGCTATAATTGCTGGTTCTCTACAAAATGGTGATGCAGAATTGGCGTTGAAATGTTTCTGGGATATGCAAGCTGAAAATGTCAGTGCAAACTCTGTAACAATTGCTTGTGTACTTGCTGCCTGTTCTCACTTATCTTTGTTATTCTACTGCCAACAGATCCATGGTTATGTACTACGTAACGGACTTGATTCAAATGTTTTGGTTTGTAATTCCTTGATTTCTTCTTTTGCAAGATGTGGTGGAATACAGCACGCGTGGGCTGTTTTTCGTAACATGCCTAGTAAGGATGACACATCTTGGAATTCAATGTTATTAGGCTTTGGAATGCATGGTCTTACTGATCGATCGCTTGATTTATTTAGAAAAATGAAAGAATCAGGTGTCAAGCCCAACCACACCACATTTGCAGCCATTTTATCATCATGCAGCCATGCAGGTAGAGTCGAAGAGGGATGGAAGCACTTTGAAAGCATGAAAGACTATGGTCTTACCCCTATGGTCGAACATTATACTTGCATGGTTGACCTCCTTGGCCGTGCTGGCTGGCTGAAACAGGCTGTTGATTTGATTAGGCAGATGCCTTCTGAGCCTGATCCTGTTGTTTGGGGTTCATTGCTTGGGTCTTGCAAAGTCCATCGAGATGATAACTTAGCAAATTATGTAGCCAATAGACTTTTTGAACTTGACTCTGAAAATGTTGGATATCATGTGTTGCTATCCAATATATATGCTGATTTTGGCAGGTGGGAGGCTGTCAATAGCATTAGGGCACATGCAAAAGAGGTGGGCCTTAAGAAGAAGCCAGGCTGCAGCTGGATAGAAGTTGGCAATGAGGTTCATGTGTTCACTGCAAAAGATAGGTCACATTGCCAATTGGAGGAGATATATTCTGTGATTAATAGCTTAACAGAAAATATGAAGAGTGTAGGATATCTTCCCCAGATGCAGTAACCCATGATAGAGAATTCATCTTGAATGACCTGGATTTTTTTTAACTTGTGCTGAAGTGGGCAGCAAGAGTGGAAACTCGTTGCAACAATGCTTAAAGTGGGCCTTCAGTCTCAAAGTCAATAGTGGAATCGTTTTCTGTTTTCCAGTCTCGATCAGAGCACACACACTGTGCTCAGTTCCCTGAAAACTCCTCTATTCTATTGCAACAAAGCATATTTTCACCAGTTGCTAATAACACTACATTGAAAATTTTGGAGAGGGATAAATCTAGACCAGCCACATTCCCTGGAGGCTGGAGGTATTATTTGTCTGAATGATGATGATGATGATAGTGAACAAATGGAAAAAGGACATAAGTTACCGATTGGGGTGGAAGTGGAAGGGTCCACCACACACGTTGCAAATAGTGGTGGTGGTTGGAACTGCATTCATCATTTGCTCTCTGATCCTTACAGAGTTACCTAGGAATCTGAAGAAAGATGAAGTGCTTTTATCTGATCCTAGCTCCACAACAGTGAAGCCTGTTTCCTGCATGCAGTTCATAGTTTCATCAACTCAGTCACGTGTTAAACCAAACTTGAGTCGCAACTGCGAAAGAGGTCCCCAGATTGCGAAGGTTGTAAGAAAGTTAAACTGTGAAATAGAGCCGCTAGATTTTGGACTTGTGGTGCCTGGAAGAGCATGGTGCAACAAGCATGCAATTTTTCCTATAGGTACATGTTATGGTAGATGGAGTTAATATTTGTATCAATAGGGAGTTAGTTATACTTAAATCAATTTTTTTTCTTTTTTGTTTTGCTTGATAGGATTCAGAAGTTGGGTTAGGTACTTAAGTGTTATTGATCCAACACAAAGGTTTCACTATGTCTCGGAAATTCTTGATGTGGAAATTTCTGTACCACTCTTCAGGGTAACTTCCTTTTTCCATGTTTCTGGATTTAAATCGTTTTTTTTTTTTTTTGCATTTGGCTGCTTTTTAAGTTTGTTAATCTGTCTAACGGAGCCTTATCTTTATAAACATAATGCAGGTTGAGATTATTGAACTGATGCTATGGAATTGCAGCTTCTTTATGCTGAGACTGATGATGTCTAACTAGTCTCTCTGTGATTGTGGTTCTAAAAATCAGGTTACATTGGAGAGTTGTCCCACAGAAGTTTTCATGTGTGTTTCTGCCATTAATTGTTGGGACATGATACATGACAAAGTAACTCAGAAGATTGTGAGCGAACATAGACAAGGGAAACTAAATCTAACTCCCCTGCAACCACGGGATCAGTCAATGGATTTGACATGTTTGGATTTTCAACACCATTTATTGTTCAGGTAAATCTGCTTGTCTGGACTTCTTTAGTTCAAACCTTGAGTAGTGGATGTGTTGGGTTTCTTTCCATATTAAATTTCCTTTTCCACACCTTCTGAAGGCGCTGCCATCTCTGCATAGCTTGACCGAAAAGTTCACTTGTTTTTCTGAGTTGTAAAAATGTGCCCTTTGAAAAAAAAATAAAAATAGAGGACAATTTGAGGTTTTGTACTAAGAGATTTCCTGCATTTTGTAACTAATATGAAGTGCTTGGTTTTATGTTTTTCAAGGATGGATCATCTTGGTGCCTGTTCAGCAGTAAGAAAGATGGCAATATGGACTCTCTTTTAGTCTTGTAATCTGGAGATTTTGATTTTTTTCACAAAGAATATTCTTTGTACATACCATCTTTTCTTAACAAAAGGAGGAAAGGGATCCAGCCATTAAGGCTGGAAGGAATTAGACAAACCACCAATTTGTGTTCATATGTATCATGAAGAATGTATCTAGAGAAAACACAATGGAGGTTATATATGTGTACATGAAACAGGGCATAAATGACCAAATGAAAATTGCTAATGCTGCCAACATTTGCACTTTTAGTTGCACCTAGCAACTTTTCCTTTTTTTTTTCCTGCAAATGAAGATCTTCAGTGTTGCTGCCTGCTGCTTTAGAAATGATTTTTTTTTTCCTAGAAAATCAAATGGCGGTATGTAAACAAAACAGAAGGAATCTGTAAACAATCCTTCTGGTGCACATGGTATGCATGACTCATTCTTCTGCCAAAGCAATTACAGAAATTCAAGGATTTGTTAATCTTTTTCAGTATAGGATTATTATTTGTTCTCTTTTGTGTACAATGCTCTTTCTTCCAACCATATATGAGTTTAAATAAAATAAAAAAAACATCAACAAAAGAAGATTTAGTTTAAGTTCATTGGAAGCTGGATGCTGTTGAAAATTTTGTTCTCATGCCCTTGACATTGAATGGTTGGCTTCTTCACATATATATGCTGTAGCTATTTGGCATTGAATAGTTGGTGTCTCAATGCTTCACTTTAGGTCACTGGACATTTGACATGTGATTGATATATAGAACCTGAATATCGTCATCCATTCATAGTATCCTTTAACTCATAGCAATTTTCCATTGGGTGACTTCCCGTACTATCCTTTAATTGATTGACATGTCATGGAACTCTTTGATCTTGCATACTCTTTATTTAATTTTTGATCGATTATTAGCATCTACCTGGTGCTTGTATGTTCACATGAAAGTTATATTGGAAAAAGCTAAAATTTGGGAACTTATGCACTTGCAATCTTTGAGATTGTGCACGTCAACAGCTTCAACTCATGTTTCACAGTGTTTTTATTCCTCAATTTGAAATGAGAAACAAACTTTGCTGCAAGTATCTGTTACTGTTGGTTGATCACATGCAGTTCTTTCGGTTTTTTTCTGTCAGACTAATAATTTCGTAACTTTCTATTAATACTGATGTAGGAGTTGCAGTTGCCAAAACTGCTGAGGTTTATAGATTTGAAGAAGTTGGTGATTCTGGAAAAGTCATGCAGGACAGAAGTTCTACTAATACATCAAAAACTTATATCACAGTCCCTGAAAATAAAGATAATATTTGATTTCCTTAGCAACAAAATCTTTACCTGTAATGTCACATGAAAGGGTGTCTACAATGCCTATCATATCTCGTGAGACTAGAGTGGAGATTGGCTCACATAGTGGATGACATGGATAAAACAAACATCACGTCTGAGAGAAGATTTACTACAGATGGATGGGACATACTAAAAGCCATTGTTTATGGTGGCTTAACTGCATTCATTACGAGTCGTGGGGTGACATCCTCAGCAGCTGGAGGTGATTCTAGCACATGTAAGTAATTTTCCCTTCTTTGAGTAGGACTGTTGGCTGATTTTATGTATGCATTTATACACCTTGCCATGTTTAGATGTTTTGACACGCTTGTCTTAAAAATACTTTTGAAGTTTGGTCACATTTTAATTATGCAAGTGTATGTATATAGCAATAATGGGTGTTCAGGAGCATTTAGTTTGCCATTGCCACAGCAAGTAGGTAGACCATGAACAGTATATATCTTTCTCCACATTGGTATAAAGCCAACACTATTTCTCTGTTCAATATTGAAATTTAATTTCGCTTGAGTAAATGCCTTGCATAAATTAGAAGTATGCTGATCCGAATGAAAGGATAACGAAACTCTAGCTTAACAAATGATAATTATTATATAAGTGCAGAATGGTGGTTCTGTAAGAGAATAACTACAGAAAAAAAAAGGGAAAAAAACTGCAGTAGTTGATGGAAAACTGTAACTTTCCTTTCTTACGGAGTCACTTGTCTGCCTCTTTATTGTAATGTAACAGACCTACTACGGTACTGTACATGTTTGTTCACATATATACATTATTCCAACAATGTCAATCTTCAAATGAAAAGTATGTCAATGGCATAATATGAAAACAAAGTAAATACACATCATATATTCAGCAGGTGAAAGGATCAATCTGCTAAACAGCATAGGCTTTTGGATTCCAAGCTAATAGAAGTAGGATTAGGGAGAAGACTCGTCTAAGACTCAATCTTTACCATATTTCCTTGACCATGATCAGCAAAATTGTGACTACCATCAATATGGTCTTATGCTCATAGTAAGAATTTCTGTCATAGTGTCATGCCCTATTCCAACCCCTCCTTACTTCAGTTCTTCTGTTTGTAAATGACACGCCTTTGAGCATTAATTGGGTTAGGTTCCTTTCTTCTGAAAAAGGCTCCCTTCTGCTATGAAAGAAGGGGACGCTCTGCTGGACAAGTGAGTCTCATATTGCTGAACATATTCCATCTTGCTTTCTCAACGTCAATCATGAACATGTTTTTTTCTTATAGGCTGTAGTTTTTCACCATGCTATGCATCATTGCAACCTATTATTTGTTATAATGAACATCTTATGGTAAGACAAGTAGGTATTGATGATGACAAAAGCTGAAGCATGTTGACAGATGAAAATAGTGTCCGTATACCTAAGATTAAGGGTTAAACAGAGTTACTTCTTGTTATCTTCCCCCCAATTTGGCATGCTCATGTATGTTGTTTTACAGGTGTACAGAAGTCATGGCAGCTAACAACAAAGCCAATTAGATGTGTAGTTAATGCAAAAGAAGAGCCAAGTTAGTATTTTCCCACCGCTGCATTTTTACTTGGTGCTTGCCATTTTTGGTTGCAGATCTTAGAATTGAAGCATGATACTGTTCGATATACTGAGAGTCTGAGACAATAGAACAGCCATAGAATTTCTGGAGAAACACGATTATTGTGATAGTTTCGTACATGATTTTTGGCTTGGAGGCACCTATCACATATGGTTTCTCTTTCAGAGAAAGTGACAACAAAGACTACAAGCTTATAGCAGTTGCCATTGCTTCTCTGTTTTGCATACTTATGCTTTAGGAAAGGAACGGGTCACTGACAGGTCTTATATCAAGAAAATCATATATTATGCTGCTCTTGGTGTAGCTGTTTCGGGGGTATCCCTAGTAGTTGGTGTATGCATCAAGAAGCTGCTGCATCAGCTAGGCTGGATTTCAGGAAGCCAGAATATTTTTTATCATCCATCCCTGATCATAGAACCACTGGAAGAACATCACAGAATTGGATTTCATAAACAAAGGCATGATGGGCATCAACTTGATCACCGTTATGCATAGAGTTGGTAAAACAGATTGCTTGTCTGGTAAAACAGCTCGAGTTTAGGCATGTATTTTTATTTATTTTTCCTTGGTAATGCCATTTCTGTCTGAAATTCTAACAAGAATGTCCTGTAAATGAACAGGTGGCTAAGTTAAAGGCACACTGGTGAGTCTTCCAGGATGCAGCAGGTGGCTTCAGTCCCCACATCTATTTGGCCTGCACTGCAGGTAGTTCTGCTAGCCGTTAGCAGTCGTCATTAATCTACGGATGGTCGTTGGCACTGATCTCAAGCTGGCGCAATTGGAAATGTCAAATGCCTGAAGGGATATTAATCGACCAAAGCACTGCTAAAGCGGTCAGCAAGCTTTAGCAACCTGAAGGGATACATGTTCACACTCACAGGCTACACGCCCTGATCATCCAGCTACGTCTGTACAAACTCCATTTGACTAGATGCAAGAGAAAAGTTAAAAAACCTTTTGCTATGCAAGAAAATGAGCACTCGAGTGATTGGTTTCTGCATACAAGCTAGAGAAGTTTTGGACGACAATGTACTTCTCTTTCTCTTGTGTCAGCACGAAATTTTATGAACAAATTGATATTTTCAATGTTCATATAAAAACCTTATCTCTCTCTCTCTTTTTCAGAACACATGTAGGGATGGCCACCTATACTTTTAGGAACGGTTTACAGGCCGTTCTTAAAAGTGTTATTTATAGTAGTGAAGGTTTATTAGCATAATCCACACAATAATTGCTCTATCTTAACCCTCACCAGGCCTCCAAGCACACATACATGCACACAAACACACGAAGGCTTGTGTTAACCAAGAGAACCAGAAAGTCTTTATGAAATTTCATAACCTGGGAGGCACGCGGCTTGCCCTAATTTTGAGTACGAAGCACTGTTTATTCGATGTAACAAGCGAAAGATTAAAATTTTTACCGGTTCAGCCTTTTGTACGAGTTACTTATATCGGAAGCAAAGAGATGGAGTCGCTCACATCAAGTCTGCGCACAAAGGCTCTTAGCACCTGGGCTTAAAGGGCCTTCAGCTTAAGTCTTGCAGTGTTGGAGAACGACCGGAGTTTTTAAGGGCCGTATGCCAGGTTAAGTTAGCCCGACCAGATCTGCCACCCCAATTGTGGTTTCTTTCCCAGCTTGGAAAGAATCATCTGATTATACCCTGATCATAACTTGATACCATCACATCAGAAGCAGGATTCGATCGCTTCTGCGTCTGATCTGGATTAGACGACCCAAAAATAAATTTATATTCATTGGTTCTCCTGTAGTTGATAATGGAAACCACCATTAAATTCAGATTTCCAAGCGCTTTGCACAAGATCTCATATCCCTTAAAAAACATTTTTTTGGTGAGAGATTTGAAGTCTACCGTTTGGCCGCCATGATGACCAGCGGTGGACATCGACTTTCATTTGCGTGTGACGGGAACTCTTTGAGAAGAAAGAGGATTGCTGCTTGGCTGATTCAGAGCCAATTTTGATATCTGTGAGGGATTCATGGCCACATTCATCATCGCCATCTCTCTCTCATCATATATAGCTATACAGGGTGGCCGAGGATGGAGTCCGGGCCCTTAAATGCAGACGGGCTCTCTGGGTGTGATGGAGGTTTACAAACCTGCGTGCTGACTGGCGACTGCCCCTTTGTACGCATGGTCTCGACCATCCACATGCATATGCATGGCACCAAACGTACACCGAAGCCCACCACCATCAGTATTAATTAATGAACGTCCCAGACATGTTCAGAAGTGTTGATTGCATCTTCCCGTCACCATATGGTTTAACAGAACAAGCTGTATGGTACCCTTCCTCTCCCTTCTTAATTCCCTGTTTATAAACAGCCCAAATCATTTATGTTGCCTCCATTTCTTCCACTTTAGTGATCCCAGGCTGCATCTGAGTTGATTCCTCTGCAAAAGCTAGCACTAACCCTTCAATGGGTTCCATCTACATTCGCGCACACTTTTGTCATAACACAGTCTCCCTTACCAAAGTGAGAGGGAACATCATCTTATGTAAATGCGTACGGGATATTCTACAAAATCGAATATGTAAAGCAAAGCAAAAGATAAAGATAAAC
The DNA here is from genome assembly GCA_011799765.1 of Nymphaea thermarum. NCBI lineage: Eukaryota > Viridiplantae > Streptophyta > Magnoliopsida > Nymphaeales > Nymphaeaceae > Nymphaea > Nymphaea thermarum. The sequence continues at coordinate 195,617 of JAANDH010000697.1, read as the reverse complement.
AGATTTTGTTTATTACTGTCTTTATTATTATTCCTGCTAAGAGTGATTCTAAAACTCAACCAGAGTACAAGGCAAATGAGAGAATAAAAGAAAAGTAAGCGATTAGGAAAGCCATTGTGGCGTCACACCCACGGAGAGGTGGTTTCGGATGGGCCCGATCACGTTATGCTGCAATCGATGTGTTCTTCACCTCGACCTCATCGTCTAATTTTTTATTTCATAATGCATGTCGGTTCTTTATGCGCACCTATCAACTTCATTTGAACGTCCATTGCCCAGATGGGTAGATCGAATAGTGGTGGCCTGTAAAGTTAATCCTATTTGCAGTGCGCACATAGCATGCATATTTATTTTTGGTGTGAAAAGAAGCCTGTAGGAAAAATGAGATTTCAATTTTGATCCATATTTTAATACTTAAACATATATATATATATATATGTAACGCCAGCATACTTCATGTCAAAAACCTTGTCGAATCCAGATAAAATATATTGCTTTAATTTCGATCTATTGATTGTTCCTATGTGTTTTGTAATGGAAACATTGTAGTAACTTTCTCAAAGTTCTGTTGGTGGGATAATTATGTCGGGCTTATGTTTCTCGTGATTAGCCTGCATTGCAGATCCATGTAATCGGGTCTGTTTGATCGACACTTTCGGAAAAAGCTGGAAGGCAGAAGTGATTCTTTGTGTCGTATAAACAAAAAGCGGGCCTAAATATCAGCACCAAAGTATATTTTAAATATGTTTGATACATATATTCGGAAAAGAGGAAAAGTCAATATTACATAGGTGGTGACTGGGGAAGAGGACTGGGCATAATGGGCCAAGCCCGGTACTCCCGTAAAGGCCCGGCAGCCTCATAATTGGGGCCTGAACAATGTTTGCCTCTTGGTACAGTAACGAATAGGCTATGTATTGTCACACCCAAGAATATACCGGTCAGGGCTCGAACCATTTGTCCACTAGCCACTAGGTTTTGTTTAAATGAATAGGGTAATTAATATATATATATATATAATTAGAGAGAGAGAGAGAGAGATGTGAATTTACTTATCGGCACCTAGAGTTCAGGTACCTTCTGTTGGGGGCCATGACCGGGTCGGCGCATGCAGCCCATCCAGAACAGTTCGGGTCAAACTAGCCAGGTTTTAATTTGCCCAATGGTTGTTTCTCGTCACAAGTTTTCAATCTTAGAGATGAGTGAGGCTCTTTCCGCAATTCATGCTTGCATGCAATTTGTAAATAAAACAAGCAGAAGTTATCGTTTTAATGTACAGATTGACAGAAAATAAAAGTGAAAGTACATTACAAGTTCAAGAATACAATTTAATGATAAAGATTAATAACGAAACAAAGTTCAGCTGCTAATTCTTTTGTTTTCAGGTTAATGGATATTCAAATCAAGCTCTTGTTTGAGAGTTTATCATAAAAAGTGTGTATTTAAAACTCTTATTTGAGAGTTATCATTATCAAAAATATGTACTTAAAGGTAGTTCATTCGTATCAAAGGCAAGCCTCGAAATAAAAGATTCCCTTTTCTTTTTGTGATTTCCATGATTCTTGGCAACCACCTGACAGTTTTTACGTCAGGTAGCATTTCTGCAGGTATTCAACTGCGGACTTTTCAGAAGAAGGGTCTCAAAGTCCAACATGAGCAAACCAAGTGAATGAAGTTTTCTGTTAGAATACATATAATTAGGAGATATATTAAGCCTGCCCAACTGTAAAAATGTCATCCTTCTATGCAGGGATATGTTTAGATTGGTCCTAAGATACTGCAAATAGAGGCAAACATCACCAACATTGTCAAGCCTTGAGGACCAACACCTATCTCTCTCTCTCTCTCTCTCTGTGTGCACCAGTTCTGCAAGTTCACTAGCCAAAATTTTAAAGTTCAGCGGGCAAAGAGGATGTTTAGACAATTCTATTGATATGTGTAGTGGATCGAGATTGGAGAATGTTATTGAATCGTTAGACTGACTTTGGCCGACAGAAACAATATTTGGTGGTGAGAATACTGCTAATGTCACGTATATTGCCTTCTTTCAGGTAAGCACACCATGCAGTCTTAATTGTGCGCACTGAGTTGCTAATCAGCTGAAAGAATCTGAATTTTCTGCTTAGTTTCTTCGAATATTCTGATCATGATCTGAGTCAGAATCTTGAACCGATAGGGTCTTCAGGATTGGCATGCATACGGCAAACATGAGGTCTTCTGGACTTGTGCAAAGGAGTTCAGATGAAAAAAAAACAAGGATTCGCTGCCTGTTGAGAGGACGTGCCTGCTTTGGCATTGGAAATTTGGCGATGCCGACCGATCGTTTGGATAAAGAAAGGAATTCCGAAGGAAACATTTGCTTTCGTTTGCAGAAAGGAGCAAGAAAATCTTCGTAGATTTCCTTTTCTATTTTTTTTTCTTCATAAATTTCAAATCAACCGCCTAAATTTTTATCAGTATTCAGAGAAACGCATGTGATACGTCCCCTTTTAATCGTGCCATTTCTTCTCACCCGGGAGCGTTCCAAATCTAAGCAGAAAAGAAAAGCAGAGCGCAGAAACTTATGGGACAGCAGCAATTTTCTTGTCCTCGTCTTACTTTTGAACGAGAAAAGCAAGCTGGACTTGGGCATAGGCAGACCCCTAGCAATAAATGCCATTTGAAGCATCTATCGAGCTCTAGACCTGCTTTGGTTGATCACTAGACGGTCATAATTCCTATTACTCCTACGTACGTTCCCTGCAGGATGGCGCTTATAGAAATTAGAAAAGCATCTCTTTATCTCGCGTACATGTAGTAAATTTTTTTCTTCTGTTTCGTCAAAGGAGAGCTGAGGGTCGCAGGAAAATTTCATTAGATGATGACCTACGGGCAACTAGAGCTATGATTAGCACGAGCCAAGTTGGGCCAGCTTGAGCTTGAGCTTGAGCTCGGCTCGACTCGACTCGACTCAAAAAGCTAAAGCTCCAGTTCGAGTCAAACTTAGAGTCGAGCTCCATAGAACACGTTTGATCTCCACCCGACAATACAGCAATTAGCTTGAGCTCGATTTATTAACCTGTCTCATTTGATCTTTCAACTCATTTATTTCATTGACTAGTTTAACTAATTCGACTTTACATAGTCAAGCTAAACTAAGTTTAAATGAGTCTGTTCTTACAACTCGAATTCGATTCGTTTAGCATTTTAAGTATAAATTTAAACACGACTTCGACTTGTTGTGAAGCACTAGCTATGAGTGAATCTACCGAAACTAAAACCATGGCAAGCATAATGATCTACGTTGGATGCACAATTCGTTGCGTGCTATTAATAAGTTGATATATTAAAGTGTGATCAGGATTCAAATCTAAAACTGCTCAAAGCACATGCTGACAGGAAATATCATTGGCAATAGCTTTTTAACTTTTAGTGCTTGTGAATGGTATGTAGAAGCACTACCCATATTTGGCGTTAATTAATAAAAAATGCAAATTAAGTAAAACATGAAAATTATGCAGACTGATTATGAAGCATGCATTGAACCTAATTCGTTGATTCAATACATATAGGAAATGCCACACACGAAATTATCATTTTTTAAGTGGTAAACGAGAACTATACGTTGGCTTTTGAAAAATTAAATTTGAACTTGGCACTATGTATGTGAAGCCTTAATCAAGTTCATCGAATGATTAATGATCAACTCATCGAACAATTTAGTCGGATCCATGGAGTTACCGCCTGAATACAGTTCCACTTAGCCATATATCATAACCTCTAATTATTCTTATGAATATTTAGAGATTGTGATGCATAAGCGTAATTGCCTCTGCACTCTCTTCCGTTGGTTTGAGTAATTCCAGCCGAATGAGCATAATACAAGCTTTACATCAAATCAAATAATTGAAGTGTGAAAACGGAAAAGCACCATGATGTTGATTTAATGACCCCCTTAATTATTAATTCAACTTACTGTTCTTCATCATTATCGACAATTGAATATCATTCTCCCTCATCGCGCATTTCAAGTTGCCCTCGGCAAAATTGAATTTCTTTTAACAGACGCCCCTGAAACTCATCCAAATGTCTTCCCACGTTCCTGAATTCAACGGGCCGTCCCGAACGCCTGAAAATCAAACACGAGAAGGGCCTTTCTGTCATTTCTCACGCGCCAGGGAAGCAGGAGTACGGACGGTCAACAACAGGGGACTCCAACTCTTTGTGGGGGGAAGGAATAAATTCCCCAGTAACGACGCTTGAGTCTTGACCGTTGACCACACGTGTGTGCGGCTGTGCATGCACGTACACGCCCCCCTCCGTTTTATTTTCTCAATGCCGTATTTGCCCTCGAAGTCAGTGCTCTTTGGAGGAAGGCGCAGTTTCGTCCGATTTGGGATGGTGAAAAACGCCCCGCGGTAAAATCCGTCACACCGTGGGAAGAAGTTCACTGTTTTTTAGTTTTTACCCTAAAAAGAGCACCAACCAATAATTGAATTAAAAAAAGAAAAAAGGAAAGGAGCTTCCATCGTCCGTCCTCATTGTGCAAACCACATGACCCAAATTTCGTACTCGCGAGATTTAATCAATCAATCAATCAATAAATGCCTTTGAGACTTGAAGTCTCCAAAATGCCCTCAAGAAAGCAAGTCTATCTTGCCACTTTTATTAACGGTGATTCAGGTTGCTCTTTTTCTACCCCAGTAATTTCTCTGCCTTAATACCTTTATTATTCTTCTTTTACCTAGTAAAAGCTAAAGTCAAAGATGGCGTGTCCCATAAATATTTTATTTACAATTTCGGTGTTAATAATTGGTTATTCGGAAAAGGGGCGGGAAGATTCTCCCATACTCTTTATTTTTAGGGTTCTAAACTGTAATGGTAACTACGGTACATTCTTTAGTTCAAGTGCTTATCTTGATATAATAAATGTGAACAACTATTAGATACAGTGTTATCGAAACTTTTGATCTGTATAATTTAATTACTATTTTTTATTCATGTTTCAATTTTCTTAATTTTTTTTTTTTTTAAAAAGGGAAAAGCGGAACCCACTATGGAGTATTAGACAAGACGTTTTCTGACCGAAACGTCCTCCTTACAATGTTGTGTATTATTTTAATCAAGCCTAATCTACCACTAAAATCAATCACGGAACCTGTCTCAAGAATTGGTGGGCGTAAAATTGTCGACTTTTAGTTGCAAAATGAATTAGCGGTGCTTAGAATAAAAACATGAACACAACTGGTCCATTTATTATAAAAATAAATAATGTAAAACACGTTTATATGGAAAAATTTTGGGTTTTGCACAATCCTTGACACATAGACAACTTCCAATTAGACGTTGGTAATTAAATCTACATCAACAAATACATACACGAATTGAGGCGAAAAAGTCGGCCAGCATGGTCGAATTCACTCTCCAATTTGACTTATGGAAAAAGAAGGTCCAAGAGTAGGTTTTTTCAGGCATTAAAAAAGTGAGGTTGTCAAGCTCAGCTTCAATGTGAAACTCATGCATAGTCCTCTAAACTCCCCAACTGCTTCTATCTTCTGGCAAGAGAAATTCTCCACTTGAACTATGAAGTTCTTCATCTTCTTTAATTAAAAGCAGGAAGGAGATAGAGAAAATTGGAAGTGATAACCACTATTAGTGACAAAGGATTACAAGTGCAATACGTTCGTTCACTCGATCCTTAGGTTCAGTTGGCTACGGATGAAGCAACTTCATTTTACAGCAGTACATTAAATTAGTCAAGAAAGAAGATCCTCATCCATTTAATGCTATTCAATCAATCCAAACATTGTAAACGACCTAAAAAATATGGCAATTTTTTACATGCATAAGTCTAAAAAGTTCAAACTAATTATGTTAATGTAAAAAGCACGCAAATTAGAAGTCCATGGGAGACAAGGATTATTACCACCCAAATCTCCAATTACGGTAATCAAACGATTAAATCTAAAGGTCATGTTTGTGCGTGAAGCAGGCAGGTGACAGGGAAAAGCAGCAGCTGTCTCGAGTTCACCCATCGAGGAGGCTTCAAACTGTTGGTTTGCACCAGAAATAGAAAGCAGTTTGTACCGTCACTTCCAATATTAAACGAAGTGTTCGAAAAGCGCACGCACCCAGCCACCATTATATAGACGGAGGGAGAGGTAAGAGCCAACAGTCGCTCTTCTTTTTCTTTTTCTGATTTACTAGGCACTACTGTCCGTTTACTCGCAAAGTAAGAAACAAAGAGAAAGGTTCTCACATCACATGGTACAGCCCAACTAGAAAAAGAAAACCTAATATCCAATATAAAATGTCCATCAATCTCATTCATAAATGACTAAGCGCATAAATATAAATAAAAAAACAAACGATATTAATCATTGAATGGGAAAACCCTAGGCATTCACACATCCCAGCAACTCTGCAAGTGAGCAGTTGAAGAAAAAGGAGGAGGGGAGCTGGACAAGGAGGAGGGAGAGAAAGACGGAGAAGGTGAAACAAGGAGGAGGAGACGCACGGCAAACTTGGACAGGTAAAAACACAGCCAGCTACCAGAACACCGAAAATTTCATTTCTATGGCTACCATGAATGTTGCAGATGTATCCCAGTCATCCACCACCACCACCATCACAACAAACGGCAGCACCATCACCACCACCGGAATCCCTGCTGCCGCCGCCGGCAGCATCACCACCACCACTATTGCCAACAGCACCACAAGCCCAGCAACGCCAAGCAGATATGAATCCCAAAAGAGAAGAGACTGGAACACCTTTGGGCAGTATCTAAGGAACCACAAGCCACCACTATCACTGTCAAAGTGCAGTGGTGCACACGTGCTGGAGTTCCTGCGCTACCTGGACCAGTTCGGCAAGACCAAGGTGCACACCCAGATCTGCCCCTTCTTCGGCCACCCCAACCCCCCGTGCCCATGCCCGTGCCCCCTTCGGCAGGCCTGGGGCAGCCTCGATGCGCTCATCGGCCGTCTCCGCGCCGCCTATGAAGAGAACGGCGGTAAGCCGGAGGCCAATCCCTTCGGCGCCCGCGCAGTGCGACTCTACCTAAGGGAGGTGAGGGAATTGCAGGCCAAGGCAAGAGGAATCGCTTACGAAAAGAAGAAGAAAAAGCGCCCGCCCCCTACAGTGCAGCAGCCACCATCAGCTCAGCCGCCTGAGACTGTGAAGACAGCCGGGATGATGATCACCGACAAAGAAGGCGCGCACGTCGTGCCAGAATCGGGCGATCGCGCCGGAGGTTCGATGGTCGGACTGCCTGTCATGAGAAGGGGCCCGTCTTAATGGGCATCAGTGGGTGGAATTCCCTCTACAGCTGCAAAACGTGAAAACCTTCATCTGTGAGCATCGCAGTGATTGTTGGCTCAGGAAGCCTTCAACTTGCACCCCACATCCAACTAACTTCGATTTGATTATCTATGTATTGCCATGGCCACCGTCATCCATCCGTTTCTATGAACTAGTGTCTCCTTCTTATGTGTAGCGAAGGGTTAGAATTATTGCTTATTACAAGAATACTGGTGTCCATGGTCATCATATGGTTAAGAGTCGTACAAGTATTGGCAGTGATAGTTGTAGTATCAGTAGCGTCAGGGCCAACAGTAGCAGTAGTAGCAGTTGAAGAAGCAGATTGAAGACGAGGAAGAAGAAAGTGATAACGGTCATGATGGTAGTGACATGATTTACTTTTTGTCTTCGTTTTTTCCCCCTTATTTGGTGTTGAGTATCAAGGTCACTCTTGTGGTGCATGTGCATCTGCCATGTGTTCAAATATTGAAACTTTATAACGTCGTATGCAGGCGGTTAAAGAAAATTGGTGTGTATCTTCGTTTTGTTTGCAGATAAATAATTTAATTTCCAAATAAACTGTTCATAGATGAGTTCAAAGAAGTTAATTACTTTTTAGATGTGCTCGATTTTGTAGTCTCGCATTCAGGAGGTGCTAACATTGATTGCCATAAGCACAATTCCTTGTCAAGTATCAGTGATGCTAAATTTGGGTTGTTCTCTGCAACTGCCGTTGTTTCCCCAGACTTTGGAACCGACGATGCGCATTCACAGCAACATTATTTCCCATCTTATTGCAGTGACATCCAAAGCGACTTTAATTTCTGGTTTTTAGTCGTCTTCTTCTCATTTTGCTGTCGAGACCTGCAGTCCTAATTGGTAGCGCATTTTGCATTGAGAGAGATTTCAATGGCATATCATTTTGCACTTAACTTTTCGTTCTTCAAATATATGCACTTGTATTCAGTACAAATACACGAAGAATTGAAGTGGTTGGTGCCGATTTGTTTTCAGCTCCGCTGCAGTGACCAGGTGTCGCCTAGCTTCATTTTATAGAGTATCAGAAACTTGTTTACACAATAAGTAATGTAAGTAGAACAAAATTCATCAATTTCATTTACCAGATTTCTTCTAAAAGTTTCAACTATTTACATCTATATATGTTGGTTGCACAAGATTCCTCATCTCACATCTATGTTAAGAAGATTACTATACCGTCAAGTGCTGCCATTAGAGCACACCAGCTTATGTGTTTGTAGACGACGTGTCGCAATATCTGGGATCCGGGAACTCAAGGTATAATTAATAGAGCCTTTTCACTGTTCTTTCTGGCCGACAATGTATCCATTACCACTATATTTATTGAATCCACGACGATGGACAAACTTTGCTTCTTCCATTCCCGCCGATTTACAGGGATGTTCTTCCTACGGATGTCTTTCATTAGAGTGTTAAATAATTTATTTGGTTGTCCTTGTTTGTGCCTGGTTGTATTTTGAATTTAAAAATTATAATCAGCAAAACAAAGGGAAAGTGTGATGGAAGATGAAAATATGGTTGGCAGCTATTGATCGGAGGAACATTCCTTTATAATCAATTAGTTGTTTCTGATGGTAAAAACAATTGAAGATTGATCTTGTCTCATTATGTATGTTCGGACAGACACGCCTGACTGGTGAGAGCATATGTAGTCGCATTTGTAGTTTCTCATGTGATGTTTGTTCATTCTCTGGCATTAATTCTGCAGATCTCTCTGAAGATTCTGCTCAGAGAGCAACAAATTAATAAATATAAAAATTACCGGGCCTCCCCGTGCATTTTCTCGAACACCGACTAACAAGTGCTAAAGGAACCCCACCATGTTCAATCTTGATACATAATTTCAGACGTTTTTGCTGTCAGCGCTTTGTTCAGAAGCTAGAACAGGTCTATTTGCAGTAAAACGAGGCGCTCGATCGCTACCTGCCTGACGTTTCACCACCTTTCAAGTTGTTGTATGTGTGGACCGTCATGCATGTGCAAAGTGTGCTACTTTATGAGAGGTAAAGAGGTCGGGATAGTAGCAAAGAAAGTGTATGTACTAGGGAGAGAACGAGAGAGAGAGAGAGAGAGAGAGAGGGAGATCAGGCTCTGGATTGTTGAAATATAGGTAGGGATTAGTTCATTTTAGCATGCATTTTCTTTCGAATTCTTAATTGACAACCACTTGCTAAATTTTGCTGTTGGTGATCACTTGCTCAGGTTCCTGGTAGTATTAATGTTCCTGCTGGTCTCCATTCTTGAAGATGTATTACGGTTCTCAAGCTTCCGAGGGGAATATTTCAGCAGTTGCTAGCAGCTGGTTCTGAACTGAGGATTGGAAGCCTGGGTATATCGGTCTTCAACAAATGTACAGTAGCCATTGGCATAAAACAGAGTGGCGAAACACAATTTTCAAATCCTCCAAGAATTTCCTAGTCCGCCGCGAGCATAAGCTGTGCCGCTTAGCAGTAGTAACTCGTGGAAGCTAAGTTTGGACATTTGCCACCAGCGAGCTCGGGGCCACGGAAACGATGGCCGCCGATGCTGCAGAATCAGTGATTACTAGTTCAGCCCTAATCTTTCCTAAAGTAGTTTGGAATCAAGTTCAGAAGTCATGACCTAAGCGGCTAGGAATCCATCCATCGACAAGCTACTTGAGCCATAAGGTGAATGGCTTACATTCCATAGGCATACATTGGAAGAATGACATTTGTTCTCGTTGTGAAGGAAAAGCAAGAACAATATTGATTCTCCCAAAAAAAAGTAGGACCAAAAAGCCCCGTGCTGCTAATGGTTATCAGGATATGAAGAACTTGGATTTTTTTTCTTTTCCTTGTATACTGTTACAGCAACATGAATTTTATAGCTATCTTTATAATAAAATGCAATCATTCACTTATTTTTCTTCTTTCGAGGAGAGAATCTTATTTCACGTCAACAAAGAATTTTAATTTGGTTGTTGGGAAAGAAGGACAAGATTATTTAACGATGGTCAAGTTGAATATATATATATATTAAAACCCACACACTTTTGGGAGGGGAAACCGATGGAATGATCAGTGACACTAGCAATGCGTTACAAAAGCATTTACGTTCAGGAAACTGTAATTGAAAGTGGGCTGGGTGTTTTTATTCATTAATGAAATATACACCAAGAAATGAATCTCAATTGTCATGATGAGGTCATCGTCATTCAATTGAACTTAATGACGATCATATTACGTCAGTAGTTAGTGTTATTGGAGTCGATTTTCTTAACAATTAAACATTGTCAATGATTTTTTTTATCACTGATGCCCAGTAAGCAACACTGATGGTTTTTTGGCGGCTGGGCACAACATGTGATTTTCGAACAGCAACATTGATGCTGCTTGATGATGGTAAAATAATGTCATTGTACATTTCCATTGATTAACGAAAAATGAGTGTCAGTGAAACAATAAATATTTGATAGTCGGACAATGTTAATAATACTTGCTACATTTAAATAGCCACCTCTATATTATAAAAATTCAATGATGACTTTGGTTTTTTATTGGCATCTAGAGCTCAAATCTCTCCTCTCTTTTATTGGCATCTAGAGCTCAAATCTCTCCTCTCTCCCTCCCTCTCTCTTTTCGTGATCTCTCTCTCTCTTTCAAGTAGGAGCCCTGGTGGCTCGTCCCTTACCGTCGCCAGCAAGCCCACCGGCGATGGCAAGCGAGGAGCTGTAGGGGCTAGTGCCACCTGGCAGGCCCAGAGTGCCTGTGATGGTAGTGGCAGAGCCACCAGAGCTCCCTTGCAAGAAGAAGAGAGAGGGGAGAGAGAGAGAGAGAGAGAGAGAAGGGGTTCACTTGGAGAGATAAAGAGGGAGGGAGAGAGGGGAGATCTGCCATCTGAGTTTTGATGTTCCTTTATATATAAAGAAAATTAGATTCAGGATGTAGGAACTATATATATATATATATATATATATATATATATATATATATATATATATATATATATATATATATATATATATATATATATATATATATATATATATATATATATATATATATATATATATATATATATATAAAACGAGAGAGAGAGAATCTATTATCACAAAACTAGTAATTCTTGTTTTCAAAGTTAGTATTTTTTTATACACTGTATCAAAACGCTGAATTCAAGCAACTGAACTCCTTTTCTTTATCATTCTCTTCACTTCTCCAATTAAATTATACTTAACGAGAAACATGAGCGATTCCAAGATGTTAGGGTTGCTATGGCTGGGCATAGCGACATATAGAATCCTTTTATATATTTAAGCCTTTTATTATTGAAACGACTAGCTAGGTTTACCGTAGACATGAAAATTTGAACCTGTAACTAATTTGTCCCTTCATAGGAGGAGTGCGATTGTTTAATCGGGCGCTGATCCTTCTCCTCCATAGTCCATACCAACCAGAAAAAGAACAGCTTATAAGGTCCTGGGCCTTACGGCAACCTAAAACATGGGCCGTGACAGTAGTGATTCTATTTAACCATTGCGAGCTCTTTCATCTGCAAGCTTTAAACCGACTCACCTAACCAGTTGTAAAAACTCAACTCCTTGTTAATTAGCAACCTATACCCAGTTGGTCGGGGCATTCTTCTGAAACCCCCTGAGCGAAAGCAAGTTATTAGTTCGGCAAACATTCAGACACACAGCGGTTGCTTTCATTAACAGTTGTTAATTAATTGATTTTAACATGATCACGCTTCTTTTTGTTCGAACAGTTTCCTTATCATGACCAAGCTCCGCATCATGAATACTGGATAATCCATACACGGTGGATTCAAAAGATGGCTCAGCTGGTTTTTTGGATAGCTAGGATGCTTCCAGCGTCTGGATTTCTTATCGCCATGCACATGCCCTTTTTCTGCAAGGTGAGGCAGCAAGTTCATTTGGGGAGTCTGTGGGGATCATTATAGATCTTTACAGTGTCAGGAAAGGCAAACACATGTACAACAGGTGTAGAGCAAAGACCAATCTGTCCAAGTGATCACTGATCCACGCGCAGTTTCTCCAAATAATAAATCAAAATGAGGAAGGAAAAATTTCAAGTGGCAGTTTCCAAGTGTTTGCCTTCAGAGCCACAGGCCGCCAAATAAAAATTTTCGCTAGAAGCAAAAAAGGGATGCCAACGTGGGCATCTCGGAATAAGATTTTCATGAGGAATGAAGTGCAGAAAACAAACTGTCAGTATGAAGAAGAAGGATATAGAAACTAGCCATCGAAGCAGTAGATCGATGCAGGTGCACTCTACTAGTCATAGAGAAATAGCAGAAGCATACTAAAGCAGGAGTTTCAGACTCCAAGAGAGGTGCCCCAGTTCCAAAAAAGGGAATCTATTCAAAACCAACCATCACCAATAACAAGTTGCGATCTCATCTACCCCCTTTAGACGCTATTCAAGAAATCGAATAGTCTTGCACTGAAAAAGACTCAAGCTCTCTCTCTGTTCTTTCACGCAATTATTGGTTCTCAACTTGTCATAGTACATAAATCCACTGTTTGTCAGTAAAGGAATCCTTTTACTGCATCTAAAAGAACTAGAGCAGTGTCATATCATGTCGCACTCTTGTGAGTGGCGACTGGCGAGGCAAGACAAGTTCAATGAATATTTAAGGTCTTCCTCTTTGCTCAAAATTCCCAACCAATTAAATCTCAACAACGCATCGGTTACCGTAAAATGTACACCGCTAGTATGCAAATAAAAGCAGATCCACTTTAAGTTCATCACGCGCTTCAATCTTATATGATTTAAACCTTGCATAAATTCTGTGGCAAAGGCGCCTCCTAGCCCCCTTCCCTTCACTATAATACTTAATACGGATTTGAAAAATCTCACATTGAATATCCAGTTGGGAGAATAATTGCAACAACTCCACCTTGGTACCACAAAATTAATTCGAGCTGGCCAGGTCCATATCTTGGGAGTTGGGTGTGACTCTACAAGTTTCAAGCTCATTTGCTTGAGTCACCAGATGTAATGTTTCGGCCGTACTTAAAAGGCTGTATATGAGCCGACCTGAGCTCCAACTGGGCTAGCTCGAGTTCGGCTTGATTTATATATTTACTTCGCTCAAGCACATTTTGGTTTAGAGTAGAGCATTACAAGGTGAGCTCAAGCCTCACTTGATAGTTGAATGTGGAGCTATATCGAACTCAACTCATTTATGCTTGGGAACTAAAACCCATTGAACTCAAGCTTGCGGCCGGGTTTAACTCGGTGATGTTTCAGCTTGACTGAAACTTGATAACTTGTAATAGTCGACTTTAGTGGACTTGGGTCCAAGGGAGAAACCAGAAATTTTTCATGAAGCAAGCTGAATTAAAGTTTCTAAATTTTGACTAGGATTGAAATATAATTTTTCAAAATTTTATATAAAACAAGTGAAATTTTTTAAAATTTACATGTAAATTTAAAAAAAAAATAATTGAGAAGAGTTCAGGGTCCAAGCAGACCCTACATTGGCTCTGGCCCTGCTTGGGTCCAGGTTCGCAGGAACCAAACTGGACCCAAGTCCAGCACTATGAGTTGAGTTGGCTCGACTCAGACATCTTACAACTTGAACTTGACTTGTTTGCAAACTCGAGCAAGCGGACGTCATATAACTTAAACTTGACCTGTTTACAAACTCAAATTTTAATTTAATCTTTGTTTAACAAAACAAAGATAAGGTCGATTGACGTAACAGATCGTGTTTGAGTCCAATCTGAGTTTGGCTTGAGCCATTGTACGCCCCAAGCCATTCGACAAGTTTAGTAATAGGATATGATAGGTGTGGCATTCAATCAAATCAATTAAAGATGAAACTTAAATATTGCTATAACTGAAACTTTTGTGTCCCAATTTTCGTACAAGTCTGTCTCTTTGTTATACATGCATACGTTAGAAGAGTATTTGGGTGGATAAGCGTTTTGACGAACAACGATAATAATAGAGGGGAGAACATTAATGACTTGCTTCACCCTATCAGGTCCAAATACAAAATCATGTTAAAAAAATCAGGGTTCCATTTAGCAAGCAAATGCCCTTATGTCTTAATGCAGAGGAAAATACCACCCATTTAATTTGGGATTACATCGTCAACGCCAGCTTTTTCAACTAATTGAACTACAAAGAGTCATGCATTTACTGATGCATACGAAAATAGGTGTCAGTAAAACGTTTTCCGTTTGAATGTCTGTAACAGGGAAGTATTACTGAGGGGTAGTGGATCTTCGTCAGTAAAAATTCTTGCCCTTGCGAAGTTTTATAAGAAACAGCGTATAGCGGTGCACATATTCACCGTTATAGATCACGTCAAATACCGCTTCCCCCCAACTTCAGTAGAAAAGTGTATCTGCGTCATTGAAACGTCATTGCGTTTTTATGTGAACAAAGCCATAGCAGTGAGAATGTTCACCGCTGTAGGTCTAGGAAAGAAAACTTCAATGGTATAGGACAATCATTATTGACGTGTCTTCTAAATCCTCACTAAAGGTGTGTATCTATCCTGACAAGTAAGGTCCGCGTCGCAGAAACTCCGTTGTTTTAAGAAACCTATAGCGGTCTGCTCCATCAATTGATCTGCGGTCCGGACCGGTGCGTGTCTATACTCCAAATTAAACCTCTTTCGTTGACCAATTGGTCTGCTCCTTGGTATAGGGGTACCATCTCTTTTCATGACCTTGCATAGGCCCCTTTAGTCGAAAGAACTAAACAATGGCAAACTCTACGGATGATTTGGCTGGACGTTTCTATGTGGTGGTGAATATGGTCATCTAAGAATGAGATCTTCCCAATGAATGAAATACTTTCTATCAACATACTCCTGGTTACACTTTATAGCGTATGGTTAATTCCTAAAATGAAATGGACTAATAACAATTTGAATGCTATGCTGCGAGAATTGCAACCCGCATTTAGATGCATGTTTGTTTTCATTTATAGGCCTCCAACAATCCATTGGCCTTGGACAGCAGTGTTTCTCTCTCTCTCTCTCTCTCTCTCTCTCTCTCTCTCTCTCTCTCTCTCTCTCTCTCTCTATTATGCCACCTTTTTTGGATTGCTCCTTCTTGTCTCATCAACCCCCTAAATCGTTTGTTTTGCCATATTTCATTGTAGAGCTGTCATTATCATATAGGGCAACCATCACTTTCAGGTGGACTCCTTGTGAGGGTTATTTGAAAGATGGGCCCCTTCCCTTCCCTGCCATGACCCCTCCCTCCCCTTTCCAACCGTGGTTGGGTGCAACCTAGCTCTACAACCCGACTGCATATGCTTGTCTCGTACTCTTTGTTTGCAGTTCGTACATTTCTCTCCCTATCTCTCACCATATTGACATTCATCATTACAAACTGGGTTCTTCTGTCAGTGAAATATGAGCAAGACCATGCTGTTTTTACATGCCCTGACCATCCTGCAAATAGGTTAATTATTCTCCCTATAGTCCACTGCGACTAGTAGAACTCAAATGGGTAGAGATGTTCCTAATCAAAGATCGTAACGTCATGCTTGAGCTTGAGAGTCAGGATGAATGAACTTTGAAAGTCATCTCGAATGAACCATTTAAAACGATTGGCATGCGAAGTTCAGATTGGAAGAGCTGATAATATTAAAAGAAACTAACTGCACATACAAGCAGCCATGACCCAACTACTTTCTTTCATTAATGGCTGAGCACTTAAATATTTTATTGCTCACATCTTATGAATTATTTTGTTGTTTCAGGTTATAATGTTTTAACATCTACGTATGTTTTTTCTGAAGCACAAAAAGTGAACGGTAACATTATTAGCACTACAACGTCCTAGTGTTGACATAGGTACAAAGTATATTATAGGATTCATGGATGGATGGAAGCGCTGAAAATTTGGAAATTAGAAGCTAGTTAACGTGGGTCTAGTTTCCCTATCATGAAAAGGGCGAATATACAGTACACAGAGCTCGGACGGGGGACCAGTTACGCTGTTATTACGTACATAACGCTGTCCTTGCTTCGGTTGTGTGGATAAACACGACCACTGTCAATCATATATCCAAATGCTTCCATATAAATATATTATGCTTCTTCCATCCAGTTATGCCATGCACTGTTCTTTAATTCCTTAGCCAGAAAAGCGAAGGGATGGATGGAGACGCAGTGCTTGAAAGCATGGCTTCCGTGCTCCACATGCTACAAATGAATGCCGATACGAAGAAAACCCCCAAACATATGACTGTGAAGTAAATCAGAGAAAATCCTCTTCCTTAGAAGGTCACAAATGGCACACAAAAGAGAGAGACTGTGCATGAAGGTGCTGCCATGATCAAAATTCAGTAAGTCAACTGTTCTTCTCTTACCATGATCTCAGCAACACTATTCCAACCTTTTGCTTTTAGTGTATCAAAAGATACGCATGAAAGGGAATGGGGTCCACCATGAATTGGACAGCATCCTTGGAATGCAGGTGGCCGGTCCATTAATCTTTCATTAACTGACTCTAACAAGATTGATCGAGCGACTTTAATCATGGAAGCTTGCTGAGGCTGAAATTTTAGCTGGACACGAAGATGATATCCCACCTTGGGGATGGTTCAGCCTCGATCAGATATAGCAGGGAGCTGGCAACAGTTGGTGCAGAAGAAAGCAATTTGCAAGCGATCAGCCTTTCAAAATTTAGAGAAAAAAGATTGCCTTCACCTAGCTATTTTACGTGTAAACGACTTAACTTCATCAAATTCTGAGGCAGCAGAATTTGACCGGTCACCTGTATTGTATATAAAAGTGGGAGTTCTCAAATTGCCAAGGATTTGGAACTCCTGGCTTTTAAACTCAACCTGTCACCTGTCGGACAGCTTCCCGGCCGGCTCTTCGCTGACCATTAATGGCGAGCTCTTAGTTTACCACCGAGCCCCGTTGGCGTCTTTTCTTTTTCTCTTCATTTTAGGAAAGAGAGCGATGAACTGACCGGTGAAAGAAACTAAAATGGAGAAGATGCTCTAGCTTTATTCCGGATTGGATTGAACACATAAAATGTGTTCTGCATGTTTGAATAAAATTCATGTGTTTGATAAATAGTATAGTGTTACGAGAAAACCGTTCGCGATCGGACAAGCTACAAGGCTCATGGCCAAGACAGGAAAGTTCAAAGGAGCTTCTATCACGTGTTCCTTAGGAAATTAAATGAGTTGTAGCAGACTCAGTCAAGTTTCGACTGGATGCTATACAGGGCACGCCAATTAGTAGCACATAGACAGAAACCTAAACAGTTAGGAGAACACTTAGTTATGCTCCTAATTAAGAAGGATTTAATGGAGGCAAACTCTTCCACCGCACTGGCAGAAATCTCAGTTGTGTTTCACATGAGCCGATTATCTTTGGGATCTAGATATATATATAGGATAAGAAAATATGGTTGGTGTCTCGGTTCGATTCGGACAATACACCGGGACGTGGGATGCATGATACGAATATTTTGATTGAACCCCCAAGCAGAGAGAGGAGGGGTTGTCGTGATGTTGAGATTCCTCGCCTTCTGCCTTCTCACAGGTAGTAGGTTTACGTGTCATGATATGAGCCGGTGATGTCAAATCAAACGGCGGTACGACGTCGCAGTCAGGAGAAAAAGAGAAACTTGGGAATTTCTTTTAAATATAAAATTGTTGGAGGCAAGCAGCTTCTTCAGCCTGGCAGTCGGTGGCCGTATGCAGGTGCGCACGGTGGTGCATGTAAGAAAAGGAAGAGTTACAGAACCGCCCGTACCTTTCACGATAATGACGGGACGGATGGCTCGCACGGGACGAACTGTTCGTCGGCGGGGTAGCTGTTTTGACTTGACACTCCCCGTCCTTTCTACCTTCCCTCCTCAAAGCTCCATCCTATTTTTCTAAGCTGTCGGTACATGAGGTCCGTTAAACTCCTCTTTGAAAAGCTACAAGCTAAACAATTTTTTAATAGAAATTGTTCCTAATATTCAACAAGAAAAGGTTGGTGAATCGTACACAAATAATTTTTATGATCAATAGACATATATAATTGTCTCCGGCCAGCTACTCCGTTAAATAAATTGATAGTCTTTGCGTGCTTCCTGTCTAAATACCGCCAATTCCTTCTGTGAAGTTAAGGCAATGAGTATTCTCGCTGTCGGAGTAAAAGATGAAACTATTAAAAAAAATCAAATGCTGGCTGTTACATGGCTGAATCAGACTGATTTTTAAAACGAAGCAGCGAGGACCTGAGTTGTTTCCCTGAAGTCTGAGTGTAGCTGACAGGGATAAGGAGCAACATTGTCCTTTAATTTTCATAGGTGCTATGTTCCCATGAACATGTGGGTGTGGTACTGAAGGTGACGGTACACTAACCCCGTTCTAGCCCCCAAGGGCAAGCAGAAGGAGGCTGGGTTTTCACTCTCATTGGGAACGTGGATTCTCTCCTACTATCTATTATTTATTTTCACCGAACTTTTAGAAATATGCTTTGCAAGGGGCCAGCACCCATGTGAGTTGAGTGTCCCATGAATTTACCATAAAGATTAGGTTAGATTCAGAACAGTCCATCAATATGCTTCAATCTTTTTAAGGCATATTCATTCAAAGTGACCCTGGGCCTACCAAATGACCCCTAAAGTTTTTTCCTTCTGGTTCCATGTCTAGAGTTACCAAAATTGGGGACAAGGAACTGATTTGCAAATGGTTAGTCTAATTTACTTCACTTGAAATGCTAAGGTACCCGTTCTAAAAATTGATTGCGGAAACTCCAGGCTAACTGGAGTATTTTGCTTTAGAAGGCATGAGGGCATCAAGTGAAGTTACATTTCACGTGAAAAGAGCTTGTTGATAGCCATTAGAGTGCAAACGGCTTTCTTTTAAGCCCGCTAGCTCTTCTCACTGCATATTCAGTGAAAACAACTTGCAAATCTCGCCAATTAGAAAGGACTATATCTAGAAAAGATCTACAGGAACGTGGAGCCAACTTAAAAGAGCTTGAGTTGTGATCGTGGGGCTGTGAGAATGTTTATGTACAACCCGCCTTCATTGACGGCTGAACTATTGCCGCTATTTTTCATTTCATAATGTATAAAACGATGCATTATTTAGCTGTTGACAGCTTTGCATGCCCTAATTAAATAATTTGCCTCCGTTGCTCTTGTCGCCCATCTGCGTGTTTCCGAATTGTTTGATCATTTGGTGATTGGCTTTTCCTTGGTCGATCTATTCTAAAGAGCAGTGTGTCTAGGGGGTGGGGGGAGGGAGGTGAGTGAGAAAAAGAGAGATTGATGTTTGCAGAGATCAAAATAATGTATTTCAAAGACCCAGTGTACTAGAATTACAATTGGGCGCAGGGTGAACACCTTGGTCCGACCACGATCTGGTGATTCAACCACCTTTGATGACTACATGGAATTTGGATTTTATATTGTTCTTAGTTAGCTGTGTCAAATACATAGGAAATCGGATTCAAAATCATGAAGTTAACCTTTGCAGCCTCACTTTGCTTGATTTAAAGGTTTACTTGCCTATGATAGATCTATCAAAAGGAATTTGTAAGCCAACCAGAGAATGATCACACGAAGAAAATAGCAAATTATATACTGTTGAAAATTCCCGGCCACTACATCTCATATTATAGTTTTTGCCTAAAACGATGTCTTCTTGAAATTTTCCAAAATATTCCTGTGTTTCAACACTGTTAGAAACTAAAAATGCGTGCAGAGCAGGTTTTTCTTTCCAATACCAAAAAACTCCGCACCTTCTTCCCTCAGCTGTTGCGATCCAAACTCACACGGTTGGAGAAGATTTCATAATGGCAGTCGTCACCAAAACCCCCAGGACTTGCTCCACGGACGCCAGCCTCCCTTCCATTAGATACGAAGTAACACACAGATTTTTTTTTTTTTTTTTTTAGACAATTTCAGATGGGTTGAAGCGAAAGACTTAACACATAGTAAACAAACACAGATATCAAGAGGAAACAGCATTTCTAAAAAGAGATTCCCTAGCGCGCCTTGCCTCCAGATGATTGCGTCGATGGGATCTCCAGATTGGTTTCAAGTGCTTGCTATAAAATCAACGACCCCGACAGACAAAGGAAGACGATATCAAGATGTCCTTATTCATTATAGGATAAAATTTCCAAACAACTAAAAGCTTATTAAACTTTACATTCATACCTAAGAAAGAAAGTTTCTTGAAACGGAGCATCTGTATATCCCACGATCTCTTGATACTTCTACAAGACGCGTGTTCCACCTCAAGTTTTTATTACTCCTGAGTGTAAGGCTAGGGGTAGAGCAGACACCTAGTTGAAGATATTTATTAATGCCAACTGGAAAACATACTCTGGTCCCAATCCAACTAGTAAAAAAAGTTTTTATATCTTGATATTTTGGTGCAATAAGAGTAATCCATCTTTTCTGTGCTAAAGAACATACCAGAACCAGGAAAAAGATTAAAAGCCAACAACTAGCTGAATCAAATTCAAAAAGCATTTTCAGATGCTTTCATTTTTAAAAAAGGAGCACTTACACAGTACTTTTGCAAAGTCCAAACCAGTAAATAAAAACTAAGGCCATATTTACGAGGGGCAACAGAAGGTGAAGGACAATCAATATCAGTAAAGCAGAAGGAAATATTTACAAAACACATGCTTAAAGAACTTAAGTCAATCCTCGGAACAGCAATATAATCTGATCGGCATCTTCAATCTCTGGTTTACCACAAAGGCAGCTTATCATCCAGGACTTGAAAAATTTTGCAGAACACTGCATCTCAGCCTTGATGAAGTCTTGTCTGTGGCTATATACATATACATATACCTCCATCATGTAACGGAGCAAATTTTTCCTTTTATATACTTCAGTTTGCTAGCTAGACAGTGTACACCTTCATAGTCTGCTCAATCTTAGCACGGCAAACAGGGCA
The DNA here is from genome assembly GCA_011799765.1 of Nymphaea thermarum. Classification (NCBI taxonomy): domain Eukaryota; kingdom Viridiplantae; phylum Streptophyta; class Magnoliopsida; order Nymphaeales; family Nymphaeaceae; genus Nymphaea; species Nymphaea thermarum. The sequence continues at coordinate 174,414 of JAANDH010000697.1, read as the reverse complement.
GCCCCAATTCTTTGCTTTGATTTCATTCAGGCAAGACATGCAACCAGCCAAGTGACCACAAGGAATGCATGCACCTTCTATTGGAGCATCCCAGCAGATCACACATGCAGACGAACCATCTCCGTCTTTGGACAGACCTTGACGTGAACCATCCTGTTTAGGAGGCATTTCCAGATCAACTGGGCTGCAGTCGACTGTTGGGTATTGAACTGGACCTTCAGGAAGAGGTGGAGCTGAAGGAGCAAAGGATTCAGCAGCTAAAGAGGTCCCAACAATTGTGGTTTCATGCAGTTCCTGACCTTGGCAAATCTGAGTGGGCACACTGCTTGGACCTGCTTCAGATGTACCCAATCCATTGGCCTTATAGCCACTAAGCTTATCTGGCCAGTAATCTTCATGAGTTTTTGATGTAGATGCAGGTCTGTCATCTCCAGCTTTTGGAGGTGGAGGGACATTGCTAGGTCCCCAGCCATTGTAGCTAGGATTCCCAGCAGAGTTTGCCCAACCATTAGTGCTAATAGCTTGAATGCTCTGGTCTGTGTTGGGAAAGGGGGGCAGGTTTTCCTCCATAGCTGATTGAATTGAAGCATTGATGGCCATGGCTATCTCAAGATCCTCCGTGGAAGATGTAACAGAGGTTGCTGGAGTGCTTAGCTGTGGAGTTCCTCTGCAAGCTTCACAAAGCCTCTTGATTTGTTCCTTGTCACCCTCATTTGCAGACAAGAATTTGAACTTAGTTCCTGTCAAAGTTACACAGTAAGTATGCAGGTGACCTTGAAATGACTCGTTTCCTAATGCAGACTTGGTCGAGTTCAGCAATAAAAAGGAGACGACAACTAAGTAATTCAAGAATAGCGTCAGTGTGACCATTAAACAGCAAAACTATTGGATTATACACATGAAGGTTAACCTGACAACCGTAAAAAGTCAATAAATTATTCATGTGGTTCTCACTCACTGGCAGACTTGGAATCTTTCCCATCAGGTCGATGCAGATAACAAAGATCCTGAGCAACTGTTAAGGTGTTCAATGTGTCCAGCAAGGTGGACTATATGGCCACTGATTGTGTCTTCCACTCCAAGATTCCAAAAAGAAACTTCTAGAATAATAGAATGTCAATGGCCATTACATTTGAAAATGTGGTTAAGTACTGTACTTCACTTTCACTTTGATTTGTTAAATTATCATTTTCTTCTGCCGAGATTTGTGATACTTCTTTGTCCGAGAGAACTTTCAAGAATGTTCTTCACTTATTGCTTAAATTGTTAAGACCTTCATTGTACTTATGAAGCATGTATCTGTCATGATGAATAAGTTTATGAGATCAAGCAGCAGGAACCAATCGTAAAAGTTTCACAACAGAATTTCAACTCATGGAAATCTTATGATTAATGTGCACAAAATTTTATACTCTAAATCAGAGAACTTACTGCTATTCTTGTCAAAAATAATCAGGACAGGATCTGGGTGGTTAAGTTTTGGTTCCTCAATCTCAGACTTCCATAGTGAAATAACTGTCCGTGGCTGTGCTGTCTGTGAAATAGATGACATTACAGCATCAAAGATAAAATATCTCCAGAAAATGCAGATAAGTAATTTGAAAAAAGAAAAAATTATATATGGTACACAAATTCGCCTAATATATCATTGAAAAGATTCATACCTGTAAGCTAAGATAAACAGCAAGCTCGAACTTTTGGGGATTGGTGCGGTTACGAGAATGAGATGGTATAACCACCACCCAACTGAGAACAAAGAAATTATATTGCAAATAATGTATTATTTTGTTAGATAACTGATGCATAACCTGACTATGATTGAACTAACGAAAATTCCAAAACAAATTACTGGCTTTGGCAAGAGTTTTGCTAGATTGCAAGCCAAAGGAAATAAGTGGCCATCAAGCAAATACTAACACTTTTTTTGATACCCATTGAGGTGCTAATGCCTCCAATATACCTGGTCCAGAAAGCTCCCGAACCCAACCACAGAATAGGCAGATGTGACCCTGGATAGAAGTTATTATTAACACAAAGAAGATCAAATACACGTATTCAATTCAATGAGCAATTTGATGCATGTAAAAGAGTTCCAAAGAAGACATGCATGCATAAATGTAAATGTGCACATACAGCAGTCAGCTACAGATAGATGCAACCGTGTGGATGGATGGACAATGTAAATAGTTAGATAGATCAATGCACATACTTCACGGATAATTACCTCAATAATGCGGACAACATTAATATGTCCTTTTGCCCTTGCCATGTCAAGAGGAGTTTGACAGTCATCATTCATCAACCCTGGGTTAGCTGAAACAGGAAAAAGGAGCAACTTTGGAAGTTTGATAGATGACCATGACCATGTTGTCATATACAGAGGGCTCCCTTCAAACATATTTTCCAATAAAATTTGTCAATGTAAGATACATAAGCAATCCAGGAACACACCTCCACGTGAGAGAAGTAAAAGCACTGTTCTGTCAAGGCCTCTCTTAGCAGCATGATGCAAAGGAGTTCCTCCATGAGAACCTGAGATGGACATGAGAAACAACCAGCCATCGCTAGGTTTTAAGAATTATAGGAGCAAATTATATGAACCCATTCTAAGTTCTGTAAAGAATTTGAAACCATTAAACCTTCATCAATAGATGTTGTTTACAAGGTTTAATGAGAAAAATATGTCCCAAACAGCCTTTCTCCACCAACACGGAGCATTCGCTGATCGGTTCTACCGTTCTAGTAAGTTGCTTGAACAGGTCCCAATTAAGAAAGCTAGAACCCCAGAAAGAGTTTACAGTAATTGGACTTAGGGAGAGAAGAAAAAAAACAACACATACCAGGCCGGTAAGCATTCAGATTGGCACCGAGTTCAATTAGACACTCTGCTACACCTAAAAGCTCGCCCCTTGTACATGCAAGAATAAGTGGGGTTCTTCCATCCTTGTCTACCCGCTGCATGAAAGACACATTATCTAGACAGTGAATACTGACTAATAATAGCAAATACTTCATCCAAGAAAGACACTTCAATTAATTGAAAACAAGATATAACAATAACCAGAATAAATGATACTCTGCATAGATGTTCCTTTCTAACAAAATTCCCCAAAAAATTCCAAGCTATGAGATCCTTGTTACGTTCACTTGCACAGTAATTATGAAAGATTAGATTGATGAAAGCAGCTACGTACAATATGATGGACACGTACTAACAAGAAGCAACTAGTGCCAAATAGGCCTTTGAAGGTGCCAAAGTAAGAGTTAAACCATAGAATCCACATTCAGAAGCAGAAAACCGCTGACCTTCAATGGAAAAGCCCAAAATCAAGCCTCCATAGTTGGCTACACAAGTACCACCCATCATTGTCTTTCTCATGGGGTGCGGCAGTTCATTGTCTAATTGATTACTGAACCATGAGGTGAACAGGAAAAAAGCGGAAAGAAAATGGAAAGAAAAACAGTCGACCACCTCAGCATCACATACTTAACTAGAAGTTCAGAATTTCCTAAAACTCAGCTTCAGATTAAACTATGGAAATCAACAGAAGAAGAAAAAAAGGTACAAACGCAACTCATTAACGAAAACAAGGAGGAATATAATTCGAAATGGTAAGCTGCATAACTAACATAGGCTACTTAGTTCATAGAACTTACCACCAAACTCAGACAATATAAGAACGAAAAGGAAAAGAAAAAGGCAACCATCAGTTATTTGACCAAGGCATTGGCCTGTTAGCTACAGTATAATGATTCTAGAAATATTAAGATAATTTATTATGCAGCTCCGTGGACAAGCTCTCCCATCAATCAACCATCCGTCTCAACATAATGTGCGGTAGGCATTGCAGTAGAGATGCATAATAAATCTTACATAGCGTTTCAGTCAGACAAGACTACTGTCACCAAATGTATAAAATGAAACGAAGAATTTAAGGGCAAACTGCATAGAGCAACAATCAGTTGGGAGGTTTTCCTCCACATTTAACCAAAAAGGATGATGATGAAAGAAGCCAATCATCCGAAAACCAGTCACCAAATCCTAACGGTTGCACACTGTCGCTTTGACAGCAGCGTGGCAGGGTTTCTTCTAAGGAACGGACGCCTCTTCAATGGCAGGTAAAGAAATGTGGGTAATGCTAGGACAGAAACTTCTCCTCGCCACCCAGGAAAACAGAAAGGAATGACCAAGAAATCAACAAAAGAGAAATTCTGAAAAGGGAAAAGAAAAACAGACCTCATATGACGATCATCAGGGACATGATCAAACGGAGAAAAGAAGAGACAAAGAAAAAGAGAAACCGCACCTCGAGGTTGGCGCCGTCCCGACGAAGAGATCGAATGGCGCTGACATTTCCAATCGTCACCTGCTGAAGCAGCAGTTCATCCTTGGATTGCTGAGCGCCCATCCGATCCTCTGCCCCAGACTAAAGACTGAAGAAGAACAACATCAAGTAACCAGTGTTAATTCACCCAAAAAAAAAAAAATCTAGGGCTCTGAAAGACAGAAAGAAGCAAAAGGCAGGAGGCAATACGAAATTTATGAGAGGAAAAGGGGAATAGAATTCTATTCCCGAGAGAGGCTGTGAACGCTACGTGGGGCGTCCAATTCTAGGAAATGTTAGTTTCCATTTTTTGCCTGGAAGGAAGGAAAATTGAAAGGGATTTTCAGGGGGAGGAGAGACTTTCCAGGAAGCTTCGGGTTGAAGATGAGAAGGATTTTTGCTTTGTCCGCAAGCAAAAACCCTGCTCGGTTTGAAGGCTCGATCCTTTCTTTCTTTTTTTTTGTTTTTCTTTTTCGTTTACGTCGACATCTTGTAGGGAAGGGATTGCCGGTTACCGTTTTCAAACTTCTTCTGTCCCCAGTTTCTTCCGCGTTCTGTTCGCGTTGATCGGCAAGGCAGGTGAAAAACCTCAGCATTGACGAATTGACGCGTGTGAGAACTCGAGTATCAAGCACCCATCACCGTTTCATGCGCCTGGGTTTTACGTACGAGGGAAATGGCCGTACTAGAAAGATTTAACCCCAATCCACCTTCGGATTTGTGCGGATGATAAAGTTTGAGGCTGTTCTAACTTACAATTTGTTTGGATGGAGGGAAAGGGATGGATGGAAAAGAGTGAGAGAGAAAGGGAATGAAAAATGAATAGAAAGGAAAAGAAAAAGGTGATTGTTTTTTTTCTTTCCTTTCCGTTATTTTCCTTTCAACCAAACAGGGCTATGGCTAAACTTTAACATTTACAACGGGGCCTCTGTATTTGGCACCTGCTACAAAAATAATAAGTAGCATTTGGATCACACATTCACAAACGTCGTTTACAAAAATTAGGTTTCATTAAGTTAAACTTAGATTGAGTTTGGATACGCTCTCAAAACTGATGAAAACCTCCTTAAACAGAAAGATCTGGAGTCCAATGTTCCAGCGAAGTCGCTCATATTTTAGTCGTTAAGAGTCCTGAACCCTTGGGTTGCTTTATGAGGTCAGCTGTAAAAGGCTCCAAGATCAAACTCTTCAAAATGAAATCACGTGAAGCGACTTAAGATCACATGTTTAATTTAGCCAAGTAAGTTTAGAACACTTTTTAATCGAGAATTACAATAAATATGATAATCATCAGAACAATAAACAATAAAATGTAGAGGGCATCAACCGGTGAAGCAATGATCATTAATATAACAAATTATTATACCGAGGCATAGTTGCTGAAAAAAATAACTATAATTTTTTTAGCTGAAAATCAGGGGCGAAATTTAAAAAGTTGCATCCGCTAAGTCACTAAATCTTGATATTTAATGAAACATGGATTTTTGGATCACAAAGATACGCTGAGAGGTGTAACCTTTAGTAATTTTCTTTCAAGCTTCAATCCGTATTCATGCAGCAAAAAAGAAAAAGTTTTAGCTTTCAACGTCCACTCTTCTATACTCGCTACAGTATTTTATTTGTTTTTCTTGGAGAGCAGATGGCCGTACGCTAAACCATGTTCTTGAAAGAAATTAAACAATTCACATGCAGGAGGCAATTGTGTCCGTCTACATTAATAATGCAGCGAGCTATTAGGTTAGGTCCCCAACGACAAAGATGAACGCTGCCCACCTCTCAACCAAATAAGCGTGGATTTCTTTGAAATATCATGAGCAACGTGATTTGACAGGTTATGAGCAGTCTTACCATTTACTAGCAGCAGCAAGAAAACTGAACGTGCTGATGACCCCAGAAGGGCAAGCAAAAAGATGGGTGTGAGTGAGGTAGGTAGGCTTAAATAACAACCATGTATTGATTGAAAATCAAGGCATTTGCAATGGTATCAGTTAAGGCAGATTGGTTTCATGGGAAGCGTGAGCTTCATTCTTGAGGAAACCATTCGCTAGACAAATCGAACGTGACAAGAGAATCTCATTCTTGGTCTCTTTTTTCAGTTTGGCAAATGTCTTAGGTGGAAGCGGGATTGAGGATTTTTCTTTCAAAATCTGCGAAAGAAAGCTTCATTTTCATAGATGTGTATTTTCAGAAGCAAGTTGCGGTTAGGCAATCTGCCTACCAAATTACGCCACTCTCAACCAAATTGTTGCGACATATGTGGATATTAAGTTTCTTGACTTCTTCAGCTCGAATATCTGAGGTCGAGTGACTGATAAGAGCTTTTGTCGGGCGTCATCCTATTAATTTAGGAAATTGACAAAAAGAAAATAACAAGGTGATCATCACCGGTCACTGTCCAGCAACCGCTGAAAGCTACCGCCGGCTTTAGTGGCACGCGACGGTTCAATACGGCCACCTCCTCTACTAGGGACCGGGGCTAATTAAAAGCGATAAATCTGTGAACTTCCCACGTTAGGTTCAATTATGACAATGACGAAGTGATAGCATCAAGTTTTCCGGGTTGCTCCGTCCCTGCGCATGAGAATACGGGTTCCTCAAAAAGCTAAGAAGGGACCTCTTGATACAGCTGGTAAGCAGAAGACCAAGCGGCTCGGATTGCTTCAGCTCTTGGCGAACTTATTCTAAAGGACAGTGTCAGAACTATTATCGTGATCAAAGGGGGAAAGATAATCTTGATTGATGAGGCAGGAAACCACAATGATGCAATGATTGATGAAAACTCGAGTGTTAAAATGGAGCTCGAGCTTGAAACAGTACCATGTACTCTGTAGTCACCGATGCTGTATGGTCGGAGGGCAGGGCTAGAGTTGTGGGTACATGGGCTGCCTCTCTAGTCGCTTTTCTAGACAGCATCAAATGGTGGATTCTGGTTCAGTGCATTGGCAAGTAGTCATTTGTCGCAAGGCGTGCATATCTCCCTCCAGAGCTCCTAAGTCGGCCATGATGCAGTTCACAGCTGCGCTGCTCTCGATTCCCCTTCTATACTTGATCATGGGCGATTTCAACGCCGTTTATGGCCTTGGAGATAAAACTGGAAAGGAACCGAATCTCCTGAAGAGCTCGCTCAAAGGTCTGGTTTGGTTGCCCCCTCTGACCCTACCCGCAGCTTTACATGGACGAATAACAAGGTTCTGGTGCCGCTTGGATGGGTCTTTCACAAATGGAGAAATTGCAGAAGCCCTTATAAAAATCAAGCTCTCCAAATAAAGTTTGGCATTTGGAAACCACATAACCATGGCCAGTCTTAGCGCCATTCAGTTTGATGCCTTTGGGCAGAGATTTGCAGATTCCTTTTGGGGTACGTTCATGCCAAGGTATACTCCTACTCTATGGACGTTCATCCAGCCTTAGCATTTGACGAATTCCTCACTACACTTCCTCTTGGTATCACATTCTTTGACAGAGGATTGCTGAAACAATAAAAAAACTAACTGAAGAAACTAGACAACTGCCGGCATCACGGAGCGGAAGTTCTGGGAATAGTCGACCATTGAAAAAAAGAGAAGCCAAACCACAGGGTGCAAATAAATCTGATGGTCTGGAGGCCCTTGACTAATTCACGCCACAACCAACGATAGCATATCAGAAACCTCACATACGCACAGTTTCTGAGGCACAGAATGGTACTAACAAACTAATATGCCTCAATATCATACAAAGGGAACTCTCACTACTAATGCCCGTTCAATGAACTCATCTATAATACGAAGCCATGATATACAACCAGATCGCCGTGGCTGAGGTGACCAACAACTCCTGAGAATTCACGAAAGCTCCTCAATTAGGACGGATGAAGGAAAATATGCTTTTAGGAAACCATTAAGTAGTAGGTTACCTGGTTATTGTAGAGGAATGATGGTATGAGTTGGCCAATGAATTCGATCAGATTCAAGACACCAGTGTACGCCTGGAAATTGAAATTATTAAAATCCAAGAACGTAAGAAAGATGATATCAAGAACAAATCTTAAGAAGGTGGAGAACATAAGAAGAGAATATAATAGAAGCCACCTTGAGAAAACAAGCGAACTATAATAAACACAATATCTCGGCATAAGATCAAGAGCAGTTAGCAAAGTGGCACAAAATGAAGAAAGTCGAAAAAATCACAATTCAAATAATTTCTTCATGGATGCACCATATACATGTCATAAATGAGGAACACGTCTACATCCAAAAGGACTTCAATATTATTATTTTGTTTGACTGCTGCTTTTATTACCATGCAATGATGAAACTCACTTTTGTTGAAGAGTTTCTGTATGCAATTTTGAGGAGAAAATCACATACCAAAGATGTAATGGCTACGCAACCAAATACCAAAGCCAGAGAACGGAGGAGTCGCTTCCCCATACGTAATCCCCGGCCTTCATCTTCACCATCCTCCTGCAACAAGAATTTTGAGTGCATATGTTTCGTCACTTTATATGGTAGTACAAGATCTTTAAACTCCAAATATTGAACTATTTTAGCATGAGAAAAAAAAATCAATTTTATCAACAAAAGAATTTATAGAAAGAGGCTGATCCTCACAGTGTATGTTGGGGATACAGGTGGCTCGAATGCTTTCAACTTTTCAAATATTCGGTACACAAAAACAAAAGCTAAAAACTGCAAAGGCTTCCATTCAGCATTCCGTTTGATAGCCACCCATATAGTCTGCCAAGACAGGTCAAAGTTTAGAGGGCACCCAGCAAAAATTTAATCAAGAACTTTTCATGATTCATTCAAATTTTGTTCTGAACATAAATTATAAAGAAAGACCTAAAACAATTGTGAACATAATACTTCTTCAAAATATCAAATAACTAGAAAATCTATAACAACCAAGCATGTGAAGATAAATGCAGAAAAAACTTTTCACCTGATTAGTTGAATATAATTTGCATAGTTCCATGCCATAGCATGCCAAATGGGATGATGCTTCTATCAAGAAAAAAATGTCTAACATAATGTTTTAATTAGTATGTCAGAGATGTAAAAGAAACCTTTGACTCCCTCGGTCAACTCAACTGTTTATACCTCTCTCTCTCTCTCTCTCTCTCTCTCTCACACACACACACACACACACACACACACAGGTACACACACACACAAAATAGCAGCTCTGGAAGATAAGTCACTGCATAGAGTCCACTACTGAATAGATTGCATAAATGACACTCAGATTATAAGTTTTAATGACTCAAGTCTCAAACTTTCTTCACAAAATGTTGCTCGTGAAAGCCAGAAAAAAGCTGATTATTTCACAAGCAAACTTTGTACATCCTCTCAAAAGGAATCATACTTCTTGACTTCAGTAAGTTCTCCTATGTTATAATAGTGGCAGCATCAGACAATTGGTGAGAATTAACATCATAAAAAGATCAACTATCACAGATCATTCTTTAGGATCTACTACTTACAAAGGCAGCAGAAATAGCCAGATTGATGCGCATGTCTTGCACACTAGATTTTGTGAACCTGAAGCACATGCAACAAGACAGGTGTTACCAGGACTACTAATTGAAAAACACGGGAAAGAGCACAAGAGCTGCAAAATGTCAAGCCAACAGGAATAGTTTACTGGTGCTTGGCTACTTGCAGAAGGTGCTGAATGGAACAGTTAAATAAGATACACCTCCACTTAGATGCACCATGTCTAGAGTTCTCTCTCATGCCCAATTTAGATATTCCACAAATGTCCAGACCACTTAGATGCACGTGTCTAGATATTCCGTCTCATGCTCACATCAGTAACATCACTACCTGTGTGTGATTAAAACTTCATTGCATTTACTTTTTCTAGAACAACTTTGGTACATTTCAGCCATCAACTTGCCACAATGTCCTCAAAAGGTGAAACTATTTTCCTCTAGATCATTCATATAACCTGACGCATATGCCATTTACATATGGTTCCTAGTCTAAGTGCATAAACATTAAATTGATGGGGTATTAGTAATTGTGTGACTACAAAGAAAAATTTCTGCAGGGATAAAACGACAAATTGGTCCTGAGTTTGCCGATCCCTTGGGCCTTCTTCAAGTTCTAGCGGATGGGGTCAAACTACTTTTCAAAGAAGATCTTCTTTATATCCCTCTTTAGCTATAAGTTGCCTGCAGCATGCACTCTACATGCATACACACATCATGAACACACAAACAGTTATGTATAAATACATGTATACATACAATATTATCACTAATATTGCCAACACTTTAAAATAATTGCCATTTTGGGGCCAGTCATGTCCTAATCCCGAAATGCTTTAGAGTAATGCCACTGCATCTATGTGACATTGGAAACTTATTACCATGCTTCCATCATAATCACGTAAAATCTCTTGTATGATTTTAAATGCTTCTTTATTCTCATTTTCCTCCTTTCATATTTCCTAGAATTTTATATAATTTGAAGAAGTGAAGTGGCTACATTTGAAGCCCTAAATAAGTTTTTTGCCCAATGGGATTACAAAACCAAGAAAACATTCTCATACAGCATTTAAAGGTTGCTTCTTCCCTTCAATTAAGTTAGTTCCTAACTAAGGAAACATGTTACATGCCAGTCACAAGCATGATGCAACGAGATACCTTGTACTACATTGAATTAAAAAATTGCTGCACAGACACATTGTAAGATGTGTATCATACCAAAAGGGAGGTAGGGAAGTACCTTGGAAACCATGGAACAATTGGCTGCTTATCCGCGTACTTGATATCCTTTGAGACCTAAAAAAAACACTTTACTATATTACTATGTCAAATAAGTAACCATAGATATTCCAATAAACAGGGGTCAACAATTTCCAAAATCGTTGACTGCTGCATAAGCAGCCAATAAATGATGCACACCACCAGCCCAGTTGTGCATTAGGTCAGACAGTTAAGAACACAAGGAATAGCAGATGCTGTGTGATATACAAGACCAACACCCCATCATGTCTAAAACCAAAATTAGTGCAATGGATTTCTTGGTCCACAAGAAAATGTCAACCGAAAAACCATGGGCATGACATGCATGAAGTCATTCACATGCACATATCATTAATAATATTCAAAACGAAAAAACTGAAAAACATATTTTGTTAAAAAATATGGTTCTGAACTCCACATTATTAGTCCTTAGTTACTGCCTTGAAACACAAATTAGCAGCCATTTCAAACAAAATGATATTACAAACACAAACTGTGGGCAAAGGAAAACATCTTTTCTTCTAGACCAGAGACATAAGTCATAGTGCTTGCGGCGAAGAGAAGTAGATGATTTCTTGACCCACTCCTGAGCTCCGGCCCCCTGGTTCGGCAGATCCCAACCCGCCCCCTAGCAGTTTCGACTCCAAACCTAAAAAGGTTAGGAACCAGGACAATCATCTCATTAACGACCACCCTTTATAAGCCCTTGAAGATCCCTCACGATCTTTGATACATGACTAAACTTCTGGGGTGTTACAATCCACCCCCCTTAAGGCACACGCATCCGAGCGTGTGAGACCCCTCAGGTCCGAGTGTTGAACCGGCTCTGAATACCACTATAACAACCCGACCCACTCATGAGCTCGGGCCCCCTGGTTCGGCGGATTCCAACCCGCCCCCTAGCAGTTTCGGCTCCAAACCTAAAAAGGCTAGGAACCAGGACAATCATCTCATTAACGACCTCCTTTATAAGCCCTTGAAGATCCCTCACGATTTTTGATACAGGACTAAACTTATGGGGTGTTACATGATCTCTGTACTCCTGAAAAACACACATTTAATTTTTCTAGGATCATACAACTGAATAGTCAATTATATCAAAACCAGAAACACAGGTTGGTGTTTCCTCCACTTAGTCAATTGCTTCACAGAAAAAAAATATATATATACATGAAGAATACATTTATTATCCATGAGCAATAGAAAAGAGCCCTCAGTTCATACAACAAACAAGGTCATCCAGCCAAATCATCTCTGTACTCCTGAAAAACACACATTTAATTTTTCTAGGATCTTACAACTGAATAGTCTATTATATCAGAACCAGAAACACAGGTTGGTGTTTCCTCCACCTAGTCAATTGCTTCACAGAAGAAAATATATATACACATGAAGAATACATTTATTATCCATGAGCAATAGAATAGAGGAGCAGAGGAGACTCCATCAAATAGAAGCAAACCTGAAATGAACCAAATGTAACGCCTTTTTTACGGTTTTTCAGCTGAGCCATCATGATTGTATCATATGCTCTCTCCAACTATTTAAAAAGAAAAAAGCAATAAGATATAGCAGAAAGAGACACAAAAAAACTGCTGCAGAACAAAATAAAGAACCCTTGATGAAGGGACATATGTAAAATCCGTCATTCACTGCACATGAGATTTTGGTAGAGAGAGGTCATCATGAATGTATGTCCATTTTTGCAACCACATGTGCTCCTTTCTCCCCCCTTTCTCAAAAAAGTTGAAGTTTCGGTCTGATAAGTGTGAGAATTAAGTCACTTAAATTTCACATGCCACATCGTTACAAAGGCAGAAGGCCTCTAAGCACAAAAACTAGTAGGTGCCCTAGTAATTTGTCAAACAGTAATCTGTCTGCCTAAGGGATTGAACAGGAGAACTGAAATAATTAAAGGCCTTTAAGTTTTCTTGCAGAATCCATGAAGATGACTATGGAAATATGTTGCTTAAATTTATTTAGGGATAATTGTCCTCTATGATCAGCCTTCACCTACTTGACATAAATATGGTAGACGAAAATCCAGTTTCACATACCCGACTTGCCAATGCTTCATCACCTCTTCTCTGTGCATCCTTGAGTTTTCGTGTGTAAGATGCCTTAATCATGTCGAAGCCTTCAATAGGACTAACACCAAGAACCTAAACCCAGAACAAGAAGACAAAATCATTGCTATATAAGCAAGTAATAGATGACAACAAAAGTCAAGCAGGGAAGTGTCTTTCTGACGGTGAAACAGTGTACCAAACTAACCTCATAAGGGTTTTCATCACTGTTTGCCCATGAGCTCCCAGCAGCAGATGAAGCATTACATACAATGCCAAACCGCACCGACCGCAGTCTTGAAAACCTTATAGAGAAAAAAAAAAGGGAAAGCATATTAGTCCTTAGAAGCAATTACCCAATTCCAAAAGATACATAAAAATGCGTAGCAACAGATATATAAGACTGTACATTTTCCTTGGATCAGGATAATGCACGTAAAGCATCACTGAAACATCACTGAAATAACTTAATCTGATCTAAGAAGTAGTAAACGGCAACACGCAGTAGTCGAGGCGTCGTCAGTACGAGGTCAGCTGTATGTCGAAAAGCACATTACCTTCAGGTCAACAACTTGACATACTCTCGACAGCCTTTAATGGCAGGACCATGAAAAAGAATTTTGAACTTTTACAGAAACCATTATATAATTCTTGGAATACACTTTCGCTTTACACTAGTCGCAAAACCGACACCGATGGTGGTACAGCCCTTTTACTGATAGCAACATTATCATTCAAACAATGTCGCCTAATTTCATTCCTTAGCATAGCTACACCTTACTTGATTTACAATACATGAACCATTCAGTTGATGCATCTTTGTCTTTCAGCCGAAAAGACATGCTCTATTCCATTTCGCCAGCATCCACAATTTAAATATAAATCCAATAATTCCCAGTATCACCCTAAGATTGCAAGGCGGAAACATTCTCTGCAACTCAAGAGACAAGAAATCATTACCTACAGTAGGAGAGACCCCCAGTGGGCGAGACTAAAGAGCGGGATGAGTAATCGCTCCTAGAGAATCGAACATTCGAGCAGGGAAGGATGTTGGGAATCACGGCAGCCATATTCTCGGAGGGTTGCAGAAGGAAGGCTTACGACATGATGAAGGCGGGACCGGAGGGGAATCAGGGTTGGAGGCGGGAGAGGAAGCAGGGAGTGGCGGAGTCGCGGGGAGCACCCACTCCCTATCTCTTTCCCTCAGACGACGACGGGGGAAGGACCGCTTCGGTTTACATCACGAAGCTGTAATTTACTGATAACTCCTCGTTCTTGGGTTCAAAACGAAACCACCGTGGGTTTAAGAACAATTGGACCGACGGACCCGATTCAGGCGTCGAGTCGGTTTCGCCGATCATGGGTTGCCCCAGGATTGGGCTTACGCGATTAGCAATGCAAATTTCAATTCTGATGGCTCTGGATTGGGTTAGCAGATACATCTGAATTTGAATCCGTAACCCAAAATTTACTCGAGTGATTGTAAACCTTGGATCTTAAGCCAGTTGGAGCATATTCAATTTCATTTTGGGTAGTCCGTAGTTGGGCAGAGCTTGGGCTTTGGCGTCTCATGTTCGGCTTGAAAGAGCCCATTTGAATATACAAGTTAACTCAATGCACAAATTGTTGTCGGGAAGTAACGATTCTAGAGACCGATCAACAGATATTTTTCAATCTTAATTCAATTAAGCAACTTTTCTCTTCGTCTCTGTGCTATTCAATCTATTTATTTTACAAAATCTACGAGGCCCATATATTAAAATTGTGGCTCTTAAACCTGTCTTTCCTTATTCGCGAAGCTTAATCAGCAAAAGAGAATATTTATCTGCGATTTTCCTTTGAAAATGTTGCTCAAGCAACCATACGTCATTGGTCGGCAAAGGTAATTGATACGGAGTTTCATGATTTTGTTACTCGCAACTTCATCCTAAGGAGAACTTATTTGCAGTTCTGTATGCCTGTATCCGCTGAGGACGAGACAGACGATTTTTTTCAAATGAAAGGAGAAGAACCACTGTTCTGCCTTACCCTCTTCTCTCCCTCTCTCTTTCTCTAATTATCTACTTGAAAACTGCTTGGCTCGTGGTGGTTCTTAGTCGCGGTCTTCCAGCGTGAATTATTATGAAGTACTGACGGGAGCTTATTATTCCACTTTGTCTAAATCTCCAAGCAGCTGGACGTTTTCAGAGTTGAAATTGTTCCTCCTGATTATAAAATGGATGAATCGATTACAGAAATTGCAGAATGCAGAGCAAATTCAAAAAGTTCAGCTTTCAGAGCAAGGCAATTTCACAATGTAATCCATGAAGTATTTTACTATGAAATACACTTGAGGAAGCCATTAAATGGATGACATGCCAAAAAAACGAGCACGCGACATTTATAAAATTGAAGGATCTTTATATCTCTTAAATATATCTTCAACCCCTGACAAAACTTCTGCAGGTAAGGGGCGTGCTAGGGCGTATACATCCAGATCTTCCTTGAGCTGCTCCAAAGATGTAACACCAATTACAGAACTGGTCATAAATGGACGATCACGCACAAATCCAAGTGCCAGCTGGGTAGGGGTAAGCCCATGCTTTTTAGCCAGTTGGACATATAGTTCTGTTACTTCCTGAAGACAAAAGAAATGTGTCAACCACCGCTTCAGATGATACATAAAGAGTGCATTTTAGATTATATATACGAAAAATGGAAAAGGTTGATCAATTACTTAAATCCAGAAAGTAAAAGGAAAAAGAATTATATTATATGCCACAGTCATCTTAAATCAAATGGAAATTTTCTCCGAGCTAATGGAAACATCCAGCATAGCCTTCCTATTTTTTCCTCGAGATATTGATCCTTTTACAATGGATGGAGGTATCATGAAATTAATTTGAGTAATATTGTGCATCCCTCTTGCACTATCTGATGGCTATTTATTCTATTATAGCTTATGCTTAACTACCTCCAGCCTTTCAGGTATTGACTCCGATAGATTAGTAGACCTTGCTCAATTTTAGACAAGGTGTTTCAAGTTCAAGCCTCAAGAGCACCTTTGTTGCAGATGGGATAGATCGATGACCAAAAGAAAAAAGCGTATAAAATACAAGTGACAGATGACCAGAAAAAAGTCTCAGGTAGATTTCGGTGGAGAAGTTGATATCAGTTTGTCTAACCTTTGCAAGGGAACTTCTGTACCTCTCCATGTATCCTGGAAAAAGGTTTAATCTGCCTTTCTTTGCTGCTTCTGAATCCATATCCAAGTATTTTCCGGACAGTGATCCACCACCCAATGGAGTATATGCGAGCAAACCAATATTACAGTTGTTTCGATTGCATACCTCAACCAGATCAACTGCATTAGCCAAACAGATTCCACATCATAAAAAAATAGAGGGGTCATAAAATATTTGGAGCAGCCACATTAATGCAACCATAAAGTCATCATAAAAGGTCAAAGGATGCATATTTACACGGTAAATCTTAATAGCAATTAGAAAAGCAGGTTTTTTTCGTAGATTTCACCTTCCCGCTGCTAGTCCAACAAAGGGCCTCATGTTCTTGAACTTGACATAAGCCAGTGTTTCCTTGACGACTGCCAATAACCGGCTACCTTTGCCAGTCTACAGAGCACAAGTTAAAATTTCAACTGACATGAAAATAATTACAGTATGCCTTTCTTTATCAATTTCTTTACCGCTAGGTTAAATCTGCTCAAGGAAGTGTACACAGTCCCTGAATGTGAAGCTTTTTTTAGTATTGGCTCCTAGGATCCACGTATGGAGCCATCATTGGTAGTTTATTTTCCAGTTTACTGGAGAACGTCAAGAACTTTAAAGATCCATCCCAATACCACATAGATTAATTTTGAAACCAGCAATGGATAGTTGTCCTGAAGAAATGGATGGGGCATAGAACGGTAGCCCCAATTGAAAATCTTGCATCGAACAATCAGGATCATGGACGAACTTCTGCAAGCAATAGTGATGGTTCAAAGAAACCTTTGGTGTTTGTTTATAATATTGATGGAAGAATATTAAGATAGACATCTGGGCATGACGTGCTAATCATTGAAGGCATGGAACCACCCATCATGACATGTGTTAATCGTGTTGTGAGGCATGGAACCACCATGTTGATCGTGTGAGGCATGGACATGGAACCACCATGTTGATCGTGTGAGGCATGGAACCACCAAGATCGTGGAGTGATGATCAGTTATCAAGCGCGCA
>JAANDH010000697.1:75138-156178 GCA_011799765.1 Nymphaea thermarum | reverse complement strand
TCAAGGCATGAGATATTATGCAATATTTGTCGATGACTCAACAAAATTCAGCTGGCTTTTCCCTTTAAAAGAAAAATCAGATTTTGTGAATTGTTTTGAAAGATTCATTATATATGTAAAGAATCAGTTTAGTAAAATGATCAAAACTTTTCACTCAGATGGTGGAACGGAATTTGATAATTCCAGGATGAAGAAAATTTTTCAAGAAAATGGAATTCAGCATATGATGTCTTGTCCATACACACCACAACAAAATGGACAGGCAGAAAGAAAACACAGGGTAGTTACAGAACTTGGTTTAGCTATGATGTTTTATGCTGGGTTGCCGCCCAAATATTGGGTGGAGGCATTCAATACTGCAGTTTGGGTTCATAATAGAGTTCCTTCACCTGGGTTGAATATGACATCTCCATATGAAAATTTATTTAAAACTAAGCCTGACTACAGTTACATGAGAACTTTTGGATGTTTATGTTTTCCATATCTAAGAGATTACATCCAACATAAGCTCAATCCAAGGTCACTGCCATGCGTTTTCTTGGGATATAGTGCAATGCATAAGGGTTACAGATGCCTACATGTAAAAACAGGGCGTGTATACATTTCTAGGCACTGTATTTTTGATGAGAATAAATTTCCCTTTAAAGGTATAGATGATGCTAGAACTCCAATTTCTGAAGTTGAATATGAAGCATGGTTTCCTGTTGATGAAGAGGCAAGTAAACACCCACTTAATGGAGAGCAAAAACAAGACGTCCACCATGACAGAACAACAAGTGATCTCACAAAAATGCATGGCTTTGAGGATGTAAGTCAAGCTACTCATAATCCGCAACCCACTTGTTCACAAGATAGCAATTCAGGCAACAATGACCAGAGAGAAGAGCATGATGATATGGAAGAGATTATTACATCCTCCAATGAACAACTTGAAAATGACCAAACAGAGGTAATTTCAGCACCTATTCCTATAAGGCAAATGACAACTCGCTCTATGCATGGAATAGTGAAGCCAAACCCTCGGTATTCACTCACTTGTGAGAAACTGCCTAAGGAACTAAGTTCTATTAAAGAAGCTTTATCAGATGCAGGTTGGACAGCTGCAATGAAGGAGGAAATAGATGCTCTCAAACTAACAAGAACGTGGGATTTGGTTCCCAAAGAACAATCTATGCATATTATTGGCTGCAAATGGGTGTTTAAAAGCAAAGTCAAAGCAGATGGAAGCTTAGAGCGATTGAAAGCAAGAGTCGTGGCTAAAGGATACAATCAACTTCCAGGTATAGATTTTGTGGAAACATTTTCACCAGTTATTAAACCTACGACAATCAGAATTATCTTTACTGTTGCTCTCTCTAGAGGATGGAAAATACATCAAATTGACATAAAAAAATGCATTCCTCCATGGTGAACTAGAAGAACCTGTGTATATGGATCAACCGCCAGGATTCAAGGACCCGAACAAGCCCAATCATGTCTGTAAGTTAAACAAAGCCTTATATGGACTGCGTCAATCTGCTAGGATGTGGTTTAATAAATTCAGTGACTTTCTATTGAACTATGGATTTTTCTGTAGTCCAGCAGATTCCTCTTTGTTCATACGCAAAGGAGACCATGGAGTTATATGGTTGCTCTTATATGTCGATGACATACTCATAACTGGTGACAAGCCTAACACTTTGAAGAAATTTATTTCAGACATCAGCCATACCTTTGCTATGAAAGATTTAGGAAGCGTCCATTATTTCCTTGGTATACATGTGCAACATAATGAAACAGGCATATTTCTCAACCAAACACGATATGCCAAGGAGATCCTCCAGCGAGCCAACATGCTAGATTGCAAGCCTAGCAACACTCCCATGGTAGAATCTCCCTACTGTAATCAACCCACATCAACATTTCAGGATGCTACTCTATTCAGGAGCTTGGTTGGTATCTTACAATACTTAACATTCACACGTCCGGATTTGGTTTATAGCGTAAATTTTGTATCTCAGTATATGCAGTCACCATCACAATTTCATTTCCAGCTGGTCAAGAAAATCCTCAGGTATGTGAAGGCCACTATCAATCATGGTTTAAGAATAAAACCTACAGAGTCTATGCTTCTACAGGGGTACTCGGATGCTGATTGGGCAGGATGTCCCATTACTCGGCGTTCAACAACAGGCTATAGCATATACCTCGGGCCTAATTGCATCTCTTGGTCTGCCAAAAAGCAGCCCACCGTCGCACGATCAAGTTCAGAGGCAGAATACCGTGCGCTAGCTACAGCAGCAGCTGAAATGACTTGGATCAGCTATATTTTGAGAGATGTTGGAGTTAGTATACACAAAACACCCATTTTATTTTGTGATAATCTCTCAGCTTTACACATGACCATCAATCCGGTACAACATAGTCGGTCCAAACATATTGAATTAGACTATCATTATGTTCGTGAAAGAGTGGCTGGCAAGCTCCTTGAAACCAGGTATATTCCTTCAACTGATCAGATCGCTGATATATTCACAAAGCCCTTGGGAAGAGCACGGTTTATTTTACTGAGAAACAAACTCGGCCTGGACTACAACACCAGTCCAGTTTGAAGGGGGATATTAAGATAGACATCTGGGCATGACGTGCTAATCATTGAAGGCATGGAACCACCCATCATGACATGTGTTAATCGTGTTGTGAGGCATGGAACCACCATGTTGATCGTGTGAGGCATGGACATGGAACCACCATGTTGATCGTGTGAGGCATGGAACCACCAAGATNATGATGTTGATGGTCGTGGGGCAGTTACCACCAAAATCGTGGAGTGATGATCAGTTATCAAGCGCATGATGTTGATGGTCGTGGGGCAGTTATTGATTGTAAACCGCAAATGTAAATTTCTATATAAGCTACATGAGCACACAGTAACAAACGTGAAGAAAAAGGAGGAATTAACTCAGCCGTTGCAAATTTTCCTTTAGCTTCATCTGCGGAGGGGGTGATCATCATGGTGACGTTCATCTTACTACCAGACAGCAAGTCTTTCCTTAGGAAATAAAGAGGCGCAAGGTTCGGTGACCAATTATTACTACGATCCTTATGGGCATCGCCCAATACACTCCAAAGTCTAATCCAACTTCGGAAACTTCTTGGATCTATGTCGACGTTGCCATAACCACGTCCAACTAGTCCTGCAGTAATTAAGCAGAAAAACACCGAACAGAAATAAAGATAACCAAGAATGTTATGCTTTCGTGGAAACCCTTCAATGGATGGATATCAGTACCTGATGTCTGATTAGGGGATGGTAAGAGAGCTCGAATGACGTCGGGCATGGGGATGCCAGGGAAGACCTCATTCCAGTACGCTTTCATAGCGAGAGAGCCGTTGTTTGTGTTCGTCGCCCCAGCAAGCAGCTTACAGACAAAAGGAAACAATCGTCATCCACCATATAGTCTGCCAATTCAAGTTGGATCAGACCTGAGAATCTTTTGTGCCGGAATAAGAATTGCTTGATGGCATGGCGTGTGCAGAGCTGCAGTGGGAAGACGGAAGCGAGCGGCCGGCTTCCGGCAGTTGAGATGGCGCCTACTAGTACTCATAACATTTCGGGCAAAGGAAATTGATGGACATGTGCACTTACTAGGAAGAGAGTCGAAAGTGAGAAGAACGAAACCAAGTCCGCCATTGAACGCTCCAACTCAAGCTTGGCCAAATACGGAGAAGAAGGCCGCAAGTGTTGGCCCCTTTTTATATTGGCTAATATTGAGTTTTCATCGTTTTTGCCTAAAATATATAGCGGAACATATCAAAAACGCTCGAAGTATTGTTCATAAGATTGTTTATATGTTGAAAGGATGGCGATAAAAGTTAGTGGTACGTGTGATCAGCGCGTAAGGAGAAGGAAGGAAGGAGGCTGAAACAGAGTTAATTCGTATCTTGTTCATATTTTAAATATATGAGGACGACGTTAACGAAGCAATGGCGGCGGGTCAAAGAGTCAATCGTATGTGGATATTGAACTACGGATAATAGGTGAGAAGGTTAGGTAAGGCTTTGGCTGCCCATCGGTCCAGTGCCGGCAGGCCTTGGGTGGGACCATTTGCAACAAACCAATGAAGGAGGCAGTGGCATTTTAGTAATTTTTATAATGTTATATAAACTTTTGTCTTTTAACTGTTTTTATATTTTGTCTTTTTAAAAAATCTTTTTTTTTTTCATTTTAATGGGACCATTACCAGCTTCTTGTCCTACATTCAGTGAACGTTGGATGGTGTTACCTTTTTTTTTTTTTCTTCTCAAATTTATTCAGATAGTTTGATTGTTTACCCATTTTTATTTGGAGAAAGTTTTAACTGTTAGGTGCCATTTGGCCTGTTCAGGGGAGGACAAATTGGCGTCTGGGTGCAGCTGAGAACAGAGCAACTTTTGCCCTTAACACACCGACCATCGATCCTTCGAGTTCTTCCATCAATCCTCTGTTCTCCATAGATGAACTTCTCGTTTTCAACCCAAAGATGCATTATACATTTTGCAGCTTAAATATACATGGCAGTTTGACACCCCCTCATACTGAAGCTGGTATGTACAGGATTCCAATTTGACGTGTGTCAAAATGACACAAAGCAATGGCATTCACTCCGCTGCCGTCATCAGCAACCAACCATAGTTGACAAATCCGGCGACCCGAGCCCACTCAGTGGGTCAGCAAGCAATCCACACCAATAATCGGCTGAGAGTCGTTTGACTCGGCCGACTCAAGTGCCGTTTGAGTTTTGCTTATATAAAACTAAATTACCAATAAAAATTGATTTTGATTCCATTTTTTTTTCTTGAATCAATATATAATGATCAAACGAGGAGCTGAGTTGGTTGTATATATATATATATATATATATATATAATCCCAAGTTCAAAACCCCAAACCAGCCTCGTTCTTGATCTCTCTCTTTCTTTGATGCCCTCCGGGCCACCAGTGACCTCCCCATACAAGAGAAGACATATTTTTTTATACATTTATTTTAATGATTTCACCAAGTATTTAAACCTTGAGTAGTTAATTATATCATTTGGGAAAAAATTGTAAAAAGCAAGAAAGAGAGAGAGGGCTAGAGTAAGGTAACTTGGTTGCTTGGTCCCTCGGTATGAAAGCTATGGATGGGATGCAGTACACCCGGATAAGTATAACAATCCCATTGTATATGATTAAAAAAAAAAAAAAATAGTACTCAAAGAACTCAAACCAATAACGCGGTATCTACATGCCGCTTGCCTGCCTAAGCAACTATACCTTACCACTTTCAACTAGTCTTAACTATCCACTTCCTAATTTCTCTCACTTTTTTCCACCTTTCACTTTCTCATCTGCTTTTTCTCTTCCACAACGCCCTCCCTTTTTTTTGACTTTTCAGCGACTGTCCTATTCATCCTAAGATTTGGATGTTTATTAGAACTATATATCTCTTGGGTTTCATGCATACCAAAACCTTACACCAAATTCTGATATAGTCATTAAGTGGATTCAAATTTTCTGATCCGATCCGAATAATGGGAGTCCCGAGAATCTACTACTAGTGTCACACTAACATGAGCATTTTTTCCTTTTTACAAGTGTCTGCGTCATTTGGGAAAAAAAAAAGTCACCGATGCCGATACGTGACTTGCTTGGTTAAGCCCCCCATTTTGGAGGCGTAAAGTTCTCGGAGAAGTAATTGCATTTTTTATTTCTCAAGTTAATTGTATATAGTAAAGGTTCGCATATACGATATATAGAATCCAACATTAACTTTAATCAAGTTTGCATCTCCATGGGCGTCAGTGGTGCAGGATGTCTTTAATGCAGAGCTGCATATGCTTATTGTTTCTCATTTCCCGTTTTCTCCAGCTAAAACCTTATACATGCTTATGCATCGCCAACCAGGAGCTTTATTCAAATGGCACTTTATGATTTTGTACAGCGAAGCAGTACTTGCGCTTCTAGATCATCATCATGATGCGTCGCATTTTTTACAGACTGTCTTCAAAGAGATTCAAGAAGAAAAGACCTGTCTTATGAGTATTAGAAAGATGCCGAGAAACAGCACGCATTGTAGGCCGTGTTTCTGGATTCACATATGTGCACATGACAGCAAGTTTGGCTACAAAAAGCACTTTCTCTGCTTCTTGGTCCACTGGAGCTGATATACGTTGGTCCAACATATCCCAGAGCTTTACATCCATCTCTTGCTCTGTGAGAACCGCAAAAGATGATAGTTGCTCCCCAGGATGCCTTCCCATTAGAACTTCAAGAGCTAGCACTCCAAAGCTATAGACATCACATTTCTTTGTCACTCTCATGGTGTATGCCAACTCTGCAGTAAAGAAGCTAGCCATCTTTTGTTAGTGTTCTTAAAAAATAAACATGGTTTAGTGGATGGATCTACCAGGTGTAAGGCCAATAAAACGTATAATAGTCTTACACATGACAATACAAAATCTTTTGAGAAGCAAACACCTCTTCAAGTTCAAAAAATTTAGTGCATACCTGGAGCCATGTAGCCGTGCGTACCTACACGCCTAGTCCAGTTGGATGAATTTGGGTTTAGTAATCTTGCCGTTCCAAAATCAGAAACACATGCGACAAAATCTGGATATAACAAAATGTTCTTGCTGGAGATGTCACGGTGGATTATTGGAATTGAATGATCATGATGCATATATGACAAAGAATCTGCAACACCAGTTATGATATTCACCCTCTTTTCCCAATCTAATCCTTCAGCCTCTTCATTGCTGCTTAGTATGTTTGCCACGCTTCCCCTCTCTACATATTCATACACTAAGAATGAGCAGTGAGGATGCTTACAGAACCCATAGAGCTTGACTATGTTTCTATGGCGGACTTCTGTCAATGCTATGATCTCATTTCTGAAGCCGAAGTCTGTCAACGTATCACTACCCTGTTGATTGAACTTCTTGACTGCCACTATTTGACCTGTGGGGAGTTCAACTTTGTAGACGCTACCATGACCTCCTGTACCAATAACATAGTCATCACTGAAATTCTTTGTAGCATTGACAATATCCTCATAAGCAAGTTTACCGTCATAGTTCCATATGGAGAAGAAATCATTTCCTTGGCATGTTTCAACAATGATTCTCCTCTTGTTTCGCCTTCTCAGTTTTGCTTTTTGACAGATCTTGCAAGTTCCAGTAACAAGGAACAGAAGGATGAGCACTGCAGCAACTGAAGTAACAACGGCCTCTAATGTTTGACTTTTCTTTTGGTCTATAACATCTTTTGGAGGCTTGCATGGATGCAAGTTAACTCCTCCACATAAGCCAAGATTGCCTATAAATGACTCTGCCGAAGCATTCAGGAAGGCAGGGTTGTTTGGGAGAGGACCTACGAGACTGTTAAAGGACAAATCAACTGAAGTCAAACTAACCATTCCATCCAAAGATGATGGGATTACACCAATGAGCTTGTTATGGGAAAGATTGAGCATCTCCAAATGAATTAACTTCCCAAGTGGACCTGGTATTGACCCTGTTAGCATGTTATGGCTAAGATCTAGCAGCATAGATAGTCCTGCCATGTTCCCTAACTGAGAAGGAATTTTTCCATTCAAGGTATTGTTACTCAGCTTCAATCGGATCAACGTAGTAGAATTCCCAAGCTCTTCAGGTATTGGTCCGCTAAGGTTGTTTGATGACAAATCCAATTGTTGCAAATTTTTTAACATTCCAATCTCTGATGGTATGCCACCTGAAATATGATTGTTGCTCATATCTATATATTGCAAGAACGAAAGTTCCCCTATTCCTCTTGGAATCTCTCCTGTTATGTAATTGGTAGAAATGTTTATTCGCCCCAATCGTGCCAGTTGAGAAATTGAACCTGGAATCTTGCCGCTGATGTGGTTATTAGAGAAATCCAACGATTCAAGACTGTGACATCCACTCCAGCTCGTCGAGAGCTCTCCCGTTAGTTGATTGTTGCTCATGTCAATGTAGAACAGGTTCGGATAGGATCCAAATGCCTCTGAAATGTTACCACTAAGTTGGTTCCCACTTAAAGTGAGTCTTTGTAAGCTTGTACAATTCCTCAAGCTTTCTGGTATTGATCCAGTGAAATGGTTGTTCAAAGCAGAAAAGTGGATGAGCATGCCACCCTTACATATTCCTGATGGTAAAGAACCGAAGAGATTATTCGCTGAAAGCAACACCTTGCCTAGACTTGTCAGATTACTCATTTGTAGAGGTAGAGTGCCGAAGAGGCTATTATTGCTCAGGTTCAAGAAGTAAAGATTAGACAGGTTACCTATTGAAGGAGGGACCAAACCTGGAAGAAAGTTAGACACCAAATCCAATTCAGTGAGCTTACTGAGCTTCCATAACTCTTGTGGAATGGTCCCAGTCAGCAAATTTACTCCAAGGAACAAATGGTGCAGACTGGACAGATTTCCAATCTGCACTGGAATGGAACCTATAAGTGAGTTGGTATCAAGGTCCAAGAAGTCGAGATTTGTGAGCTCTCCTATCGTCTGTGGAATAGACCCAGTAAGGTGGTTGTCACTGATGCTTAGACTCACTAGACTAGATAATTGTCCAATAGAAGTAGGGAGAGGTCCCGTGAGGGAGTTGAATGACATGTTTATAGAAACAAGGTTCTTAAGGTTTCCTATTTCTGGTGGTATGGATCCACTAAGGCGGTTGCTGGATAGGTTCATGTGAGACAGGCTAGACGAATTCCCTAGTGTGTTAGGCAATGAACCTGTTAGTCTGTTCACATGCAGGCTTAGCTCAACTAGGCTGTAAAGTTTTCCAATTTCTGGAGGGATATGTTCTACTAGACCATTTATTGAGAGGTTCAAATGTCTAAGACTAGACAAGTTGCCTATGGAAGGAGGGATTGGTCCTTGGAGAAGGTTATTAGCTAGATCTAAGTGAATCTGGTTCTTTAGCTGGCCTATTTCTGTTGGAATGTTGCCGGTCAATCTGTTGCTAAAGAGTACAAGACGAGTGAGGTTCCTCCAACTGGTGAAGAAGCTCGGAACTAGCTCTCCGGAAATAAAATTTTCTGATATCCGGAGATCGGAGATCTGAGTAAGATTGGCCATAGTTGCCGGTAAGCTGCCAGAAAACTGGTTCACTGATAAATCAAGGAAGGTAAGTTTGGAGAGGTTGCCTATACCATCAGGAATGCTTCCATTGAGATTGTTTCCTCTGAGATCAAAATATGCAAGATTAGGGAACGCAGCAAAGTCGAAATTGTTGAGTGTACCTCGAAGACCTTTATTTTGAAGACTTATCTGGACGACACTCGTTTTGTCACTGCTGCACCGTATCCCGTCCCACTGGCAGGGAGCGCCATAGCTGGATTTGAAGAATGACCAAGAGGAATTCAGTACATGGGCTTCTTGGAGACTGTCTCTCCACTTGAGAAGTGCTTTTGCTTCTGCCTGCAATGACTGAGCACGTGCGTCTCCTAGTGAACAAAGACTCCAAAGAAGGAAGAAAAGCTGGAGCAGCAGGTCGCTTCTCATGGTGCTATTGTTTCTGTTGCAACTGAGAAATTAGACGTTCTTGTGGATTCACTAGTGGTGCATGTTAATGGCATACAAAGAAGCTGGGGAGTCCACAGTCCACGATGAACATGCCTAGAAAAAACTTGGTCCATTCCTTTACAGCCACTGAAGTTCCTGGAAACTTCATTTCCATTCCATTTTTCCAAGGGATCAAACGTTGCCTAAAATTCTTGTACCCCAATCGTTACGTTAAGTTAGTGGGCAGCCATTTTTCCAACAGCGGTCCTACGTACGCTTTGCAACTTTGTCAAGGGAGAAAAGGAAATGTGTTTGCATCATCAACGGTAAAACAAGAAGCCGATGAGGGAGAGGTGTCTTCTTTGATGGGTTTGCATGTGAAGTTTCCGGGTTATCAGAAACTTCAAGTTGTAAGAAGGTCAGGGGTTCAAAGCCCGACCCGTGTGTTCCTAAACTTGCCGGGTTATCTGGTACGATTGAGATAGGAACTGTAATTAGCTTATATAATGAAGTTGAAGCATTAATGCTAGCTGCAAGCAAGCGAATACGCATGTACATGAGCAAGCAACACCACACCTATAGCACATGAGAAGTAAATTCAAGAGTCTATATTTTTGTGTGGTAGTAACATGTATTAACATAAAAGATTTAACAAGAAGTTGGTTTAATGGATGCATTAAAAACTGAATGATTAAAATTTGCACATGCATACAGGTTGACATGAACTGTGTATATATATAGAATCAATTAATCCAATCCGGCATTAAAGTTATTGTTAAGAACCAACTACCATGATGCGTGTTTGTTCAAGATGTATTGCATAAGATAGAAATGAAACTCTGCCTAAAAAGATGGAATGAAGTTTGCATTATGTGAAAAACAAACTTCTACATACTAACAGAGTGTCCACAATAGCTTTTTATGTGACNCTTTTTATGTGACTACTGCTCCAGGGAGCTAACTCCAACCAATTCCTTCCCATCTCAATTATATATGGATAAGCACCAACCAGATTTAAGAATGTACATAAACCAAGATAGCATGTGCACCATGATTATAAACATCCAAAACTACAAATAAAAACAAAAACAACAGTAATGAATGCCCATGTGCAGCTGGCTAACTAAAATGGCCACGTATGTGAAAAATAAGATAGAAGTAAATGAAAAATTAAAGGGATGTAATGAAAGGAAAAATTATTGGCCCTTGAAGATATTTGCAACTACTCTTAGGCGTATTAAGTTATGTCATTGTGGTTTCTTTTACTTAGTAAAAAAAAGTCAAGTCAACAATGTACGTGGAAACTATAAAGGGAAAAAGATGATAACCAGCTTAATTGGGACTGTGGCATTCGTCAGCAAAGGAGGCCCAGCCACTTCACCGACAACGTGAAGACCCCGCTAAATGGGCGGTCAACCACCAGAAAATTCCTCGTGTTCAGTTTCTTTTGATCTAAAGAAATTTGATCAGTTCAAGACCCGATCGAGCCATTCGTTAGAAGGCTAATAGATTCTCCATGTAACACTCCATAAGTTTAGTTTTGTATCGAAGATTGTGAGAAATCTTCAAGGGTTTATAGAGGAGGTCATTGATAAGAAGATTGTCTTGGTTCCTAACCTTTTTAGGATTAAAACTGAAATTATTAGCGGGTGTGTTGGGACCCGTCGAACCAGGGACCCAAGCTCGGGAGTGGGTCGGGCCGGTTCAACAATTTAGTCTCGTATTGAAGATTGTGAAGAATCTTCAAGGGTTTATAAAGCAGGTCATAGGGGTGTGTTGGGATCCGTCGAACCAGAGACCCAAACCCGGGAGTGGGTCGGGTTGTTATAGTGGTATCAGAGCAAGTTCAACAGTTTAGTCTTGTATCGAACATTGTGAAGAATCTTCAAGGTTCACAATCTTCAAGGGTTTATACAGGAGGTCATTGATAAGAAGACTGTCCTGGTTTCGAACCAGGGACCCGAACCCAAGAGTGGGTTGGGTTGTTACAAATGAAATACAACCATAAACGCAGAAGCCAGCCATTTTTTCCAGGTGAGTAGTGGCCCACTAAGTAGTGGCCCACTATAAGAAATGGAAAGAAAAGTCCAAAAGCTAAACACAAAGAATCCCATTCTTTCCTGTCTCTTTCCCTCTTTTTCCTTACTATCCTTGACCTCTGTGATTTTATCTCCTACAGAATTCCGACGTAGTGATATATATGCTTACATCGGCTATATATGCTTATATCGGCCGATATATGTTCCACAGGGTCTCTTAGTCTCTTCCTCCCGTCATTCACCTCCTCTCTGTTAACAAATGAAGTGGAATCTCACTGGTTCTCAATTGCGCGATACAACGGAACCCGATCAATGGATTCCAATGATGTTGCACAGCGCTTTAGGTCTTCTTTCACTGCAAACTGTCGAGCATGAAGCTTGATTAAATTTGTAGAATTAAATATCTAAACAATCTGATATCTTGAACAAAATTTTTACTGCACTAGAATAGTAGCTTGATCATAAATTTGGATCAGCACATTAGCTTTTACAATCCTCTTTTCGAATCGTATATTAAATATTTGGGCACATCGGTATGTTGAATATATAAAACTGCATTTGATTTTTTCAATTCCTCACTACTATAAGCTCTATGTATTTTTTCTAATTCGTTAAATGCGTATGATATTGAGGATTCCCTGATATTGTTGCAAATGTGCATAGCGCTTACCAAAAACATTTCAGTTTCCATCATACTTAGTCCCATAAAACTATGGTATAACGGAGTAAACGGTTCAGATTTGAATCAAAACTAGCTTTTACTAAATTCTGTTTAGAATTTTGTATGCATAAATAGGACTCAAATTATATTCTTTATTAATTCAAAATTAGCAAATTTTGATTCAACTAGAATAAAGTTTTACATTTCAATGTAATTAAGTCAGATCTATGTCAGATTTTGTCCTCTCTCTTTTTCTTCTCGAGAATCCACCTCAAGAAAGGCTGCAAATCTTAAAAATATAAAAAGATACCTAAAAAGCCAGCGTCCTAAATAATACTGGTTAAACTCATTAGTAATACAAAGAAAACAGTAGGTACGAGTCCCTGATAGACTGAAAGAAAATAATTTGGGTTATTAATTTTAAAAAGACTAAACTGCGTCGACGGAGATAAACTGGAGCTTGCAGCCCCAATTATAAGCTGCCAAAGCAAAAGTTTACCACATTGATAAGGAAAATTGAACTCGTATTCTTTATGAAAATAGAAAACAGCTGATTGATCAATGAAAGGAAATGAATGATGTAGCTTACTGCAAGAAAAGCTGAGATGATGTAGGAGGAGGAAACTGCCATACTGTTCATCGGGCTACCCAGTACTTAAGTTCTGCAGTTCGGTGAAGGGAGCGGTACTGCTTCCTGCTTTTTATAAGGAAGAACTGTGTGTGCGTGTTTGATCGATACTATTGACCGATTTGGAGGCAACGTGGGCACGGAAGACGTTGAAGCCCTGGTATTTATACGACCAAGAACCGGTCGCATAGCAACAGTAGATAATAGATTTCAAGGCAAATCATGGACTCAGATTCAATCGACTAATTGGAAACGAGAATGTGGACAATCATGGACCGAACCGTTTACATTGAATCCCGACGTGACGTGTGAAGGGGATTAGGAAGAAGGAGAGACGGAGAAACAGAAACTGTTCTTCATCTTCCACTGTTTACTGTAATTTCCCTGCTGAAGCATGAAGACCCAAGTTGTGCGAAAAGGTCCTGGTCTAGATTGGTATCTCATCCTTTTCTAAGATTATTAGTAGTTGCTTGCAAACCAATCTTTCTCCTCATTTTTTTTCCCCTTGGTTTAGTTGTTCAGTATTCTATTTATAGTTCATCCCATTGATCTCAAAGAGCGAGAGAGAGGGAGGGAGAGATCTATGAATAACCACTCAATTTATCACATAATTATAAATAACTACCTAACATTTGAAAAAGACTATAAATAAGTTATAACTGCCAACTTCGTAAAATAGTTCACAAAATTATCTGTAAGGATAACAAGGAAACAAGATTTTCTACCAGCAAGCCAATTCTAATCCAATTAATGAAAGGTAGAATGCATTAGCCTTCAATTATTTTTAAAATATTTAAAGTTATGTTAATTTTAATATTTTTAACAAATTCACGATTATTCATTTTAGTTTCAAACTTTTAGATCAATTTTTCAACGGATGGTGGTGGGGTTAAATTGTTTCCGTCTGATGTAATTCAAGCATTTCCATTTTAATAGTTTCCATCAACATTTCCATTTTAATAATTTCCATCAGCATGATAAAGTAAGAAGGCGACTTGGGTGTTATAGTGGATGTGGCCGTATATACATATACTCTAAAAAGTGGACAAAATAAGAGACTTTTGCCTTTTCATATAAGCTTGATTCTTGACATAAACAAACACCACTGTGGAGTTCATTATATTTACAAACAGCACAGTAGCATACGGGCTACCTTAAGGAACAAATTGAAAATAAATAACTTTACAGATGACTTTTCAAAAAATTTGACATTTGATAACTATAATCAACTGCTTAGCTTAATGAAATAAACACCTGATGAGTAAAAAACAATAGTACATATAGTTAAAATGACAATTTTACCCTTCAATAAATATAATTGGAGACGACGGTCCAGCCCATATACGTACTAGTAGCATGCAGATCAGTTGGGGACCCAAGCAAGGCCCTCTACAATGAAGTGGCAAATGGGCACTGTTCCCGGCTTCACACTCAGCACCCTAAAGCTCTCATGCTCCGGATTCCAGTTTGACGTATCGAAATGACACAAAGCAATGGCGTTCACTCGGCTACCATCTTCAGCAACCAACGGAACCATGTATACCCTTGTTCCCGCGAAATTGTGGCAGTAGAACACAGCGTAAGGAAACACAGTGTTGTGGCATGCCATAACTTTATTGGACAGCATCCTTCCACCACCAGCACCTACTCTGTAACTCCTGACCTTCACAGCCTCCTCTTTGTTAACAGCAGAAGTGGCCACCGCATGAATCGCTCTTGTTCCCAACTCCGCGACAATGAAATCGATCATCGACTCCAGTGATGTTGCACAGTGCTTTAGTTCTCCTTTTATTGCAGCTGCCTCACAATCCTCAAGTGTTTCCCTGATAAGAGATGCATTGTCGGATTCGGGTTCGATGGAGAACATCTTGAGGATGGCAGTGAGATTGGAGGTTGAGAAGGGAATTGCTTGAGCTCGTTGGCGAGGGAAGAAACGGCCACCACTAGAAGCTACGGGGGTGATCATCATGGTGACGTTCATCTTGCTACCAGGCTGCAGGTCTTCCTTCAGGAAATAACGAGGTGCAAGGTTTTGTTGGCAATTCATGGTGTTTGAGCCAGGGTAACGGTTCATCTTGGGCCACTGATTAGCGCAAGCTCCGAGGGGACGACCACCAAATCCTGCAGTGAGTTCAAATTAAAGGACTGGTTAAGTAATCAATCTTATTATATTATTTGCTCACCATAAATTCGAGCATACATGTGACACTAAATCTTGTTTACTATTAACCGCTTTTCTTTTTCCGTAAAAATGAGGCGTAATAACAAGAGAGCTGAAGTGACTAATGATTAAATGATGTGAACTATTCATTGTATATATGTGAGTTGCTTATAAATATGCCATCTAAAGTACAGTACCACCTCTGACATATCAAGTTCCTTTGGTAAATCTAACTTTAGCACAAAATTTTTAAATCTATCGAATTGGAAAATCTGATATGTTGATCAAATATTTGCGTGTACGTCTCGATTTATTCGTAGGCTCACAAAATTGAATCTACGCATGAATTAGATTGTGCATTTTTTCCCCTGTTGAATATTTCAGGCACATCTACATGTTGAATCTATAAAACTGCAGTATGGCTTTTACCAATCCCTGACAACTGTAAGCACCACGTCTTTTTTATTCACTAAATGCATAAAATTTAGTGCATTGGCTGAATAAGGACAGATAGTGAACAAATTAATACAACATGGTGTCACATTGGTAGATATGATAATTTAGTGCATGTATGTGTTACGTGCATATATATTGAGCTAAAACATGTCAATTGTTAGATGTTCCATATGGTTAAATGAAAAATATGACACTAGCTGGGAAACAATTACGAGATGTGCATTAATGTTGATTGATGATTTGGTTGATTTTTAACCATCCAATGGAGCCTTTAAGAACAGATCTCAGAAATTGGAGACCCCTATTAAGTATAGTGATGTAGTAGAAAGGCTTTTGCATGCATGTATATCTTTTAGTTGATGACAATTAGTAATTTATTATTGTATGATGTACTTTTGTTATGTAAATTAAAAAAAAATATACGTTGTTTTTTGAAAAATAGTCATCAATGTGTACTTATATATAAGGACGCTTTCAATAAAACGCGACGACTGTTTTTAGCAACGGTAAAATCAGTGACTGCAACCTTTTTATGTTATATTACGTTGTTTTTGGGCCAATATTTGCTTATTGTTTTTCTTAGGTGACTGAAATTTCCATGCCATTATTATATCTACCGACGGACAGATCTGTCACTAATTCTTGCTGTTAGATGACTGTACGAACTGTTGCTAAACATCTGTCACTGGTGTCTAAATTTTTTGTCGCCAATGTTGTTAATGGTGATGGCTAATTCAGTTGCCACGATGACATCCTTTAACGAGGGATATACTCAGGAAATGGCTACGGCTAATTTCATTGGAAGCAGTTTAAGCGAAGGACTGGGATTTATGTAATGGCGGTGGAAACCATGGTAATAGCAACGATTTGGCGGTCGCTATTAATCATAGTTGTTGTTATTGGCACTTTCGGCGACAGATTTTAATTGATTTTTAATCATCTGGTGGGGACCTTAAGAGTGTGTGTGTGTATATATATATATATATATATATATATATATATATATATATATATATATATATTCTTAATTGAATTTGGGAGTGCAATACCTGACGGAGAAGGGGACAAGAGTGCTCGAATGGCAATTGGCATGGGGGTGCTTGGGAACATCTTGTTCCAATAACCATCGGGCGTCAGAGATAAACTGCAGCTTGCGGTCCCAATTATAAGCTGCCAAAACAAAAGTTCATCACAGTGACATGGAAATCAACTCCCATCTTTTAATGAAATCGTGCAAACAAATGACATTGAAGAAGAAAATACAGATGATCAATTAATGAAAGGAAACAAAGATCAAACAAAGCAAATTAATGCAGCTTACTGCAAGAGAAGCTGAGAGGATGTAGAAGGAGGAAACTGCCATACTGTTCATCGAGCTACCCAGTACTTAAGTTCTGTTGTTTGGCGAAGACAACGGTAGTGCTTCCTGCCTTTTATAAGGAAGAATTGTATGTGCGTGTTTGATCGATGCTGTTGACCGATTCGGAACTAAGGTGGACACGGAAACGGAAGACGTTGAAGAGGCAAGAGTAAATAGATTTGAAATCATGGACCCAGACTCAATCGACCGACCGGAAATGAGCAACTGGGCAGTCACGTAAGCTTCTTTCTCAAAATTCCAGCCATTTATACGAACAATCTCACTGTTCTACACCTGAAATGAAGATATTCCCTTTTGTGTCTATTTAGCCTTTTTTTTTTCAGCAGTTTTTACGTTATGCTCCTAACACCGGACCGTGTGTTTGGGGCTCAAAATGACCAAAATGTCCTCGTGTGTGAAATGAAAGATGACTAAAATGTCCATCTGGTCAGAACACAGCTTCTTGTGTTAGCGACATAACTAAAATTTTATTTGATCCATGAATAATCATAGAATTTAGGCAGCTAAATTTTCAATATTACTGAGAAAGTTCAGAGGAGAAAATGTTGGTTACGTAAAAGTTAGGTCCCCCAATTCAGTTTTTTTTTTTTGGTTTGAAAAGAGGAAAAAACATGGTCATTTCGAGTCCAGTTAATTGAAGTCAGGTTCGATAATGTTCAGTGCATGGTGAATCTGACCCGAACCGTTTACGTCGAGTAGTCATGTTCGTGACGTGCCAAGGGAATTCTTCTTCGACTGCATAGAGTGACTTTTCTCTAGCAGTTGTCCCGTGAACACCCAATTAGCTTGAAATGTTCTCGAGACCGGGTCTAATACCTGTGACTCAATTTTCCTCTTCTTGATTTTTTGAACTTTGATACTTTTGTTTCATTCGTATTTAGGAAGACTATTCATTCAAAAATGGCATAAGTTTATTGGTTCATTAAATGGCTAAGGAACATAGCTTCTAAGCACAACAATTTGGGGTTTAGTAATAGGAAAGCTGTGCTCCTTGAAACCACCAGCTTTTATTGTGTAGCTCTTATGAGGCCTATATTGAATACATTGTTCATTTTTTCTCTTTCCTTCATTCCCTTTTCGTTTCTTATTAATTTTTTCCAAGCTCTTACTTTCAGTGCAAGCTATTTGGTAGAGACCGACTCCTGGGAAGACGGTGCCACACCATCTCCTTTAGACACGCATCTCAGGTTGCAAGACGGGACAGAATGGACTCAATGAATGTTACTATTATCATTTCACGTTTGCATCCAATGGTTGAAACAGTCAGTCTGTGACGAAGAAGAAGACGTAGAAGAAAACAGTCCACGACGCAGAAGGTAAGCAACGACACTACAACTCAACGTAAGCAATGACATATATACAAAAGGTGATACTGAACACAGACTCAACGTATACTGCCATTGTATATTGTCCTGTCTGTGTATGGGCACTTCATATGTATACTGCCCCCTTACTGCCATGACCTAATTACCCCAAATTGGCCAGTATTTTATATATAATGTGATGAACATTATACGAAGGAAATTATACAAAAAATTGTACTTTTGAATTTTTTAATATAAATTTTGTTTAAAGTCAGTCACACAGTTTGGAAAGCATTAGCGCATATTGGTAGTATCATATGTTTAAAAAAACATGGTTTTCGATATGTCATCAACAAAGCAATTCAACCAAATTTCCATGACTCATTGAAAAACTTTATTTTCATGTAATCAAGTTTTTACACAACTGGGTTAAAACTTCATGTAATCTCATCGGTGCCATTTAGCGAGTCAAAAATATATGGTATATCTTAGCAAGGCTGACAAAAGTCTTTTAGATTGTATTGTTACTCCCATGAAAAATTAGTTAGGAGTTAGGATCATGCGTTTCTTCTGCCAAATTCAAAAGGAAAAAAGCCAAGCGTTTTTTTTTTTTTCAATTCGATTCCAAGCCATTTCAATCGTTTGCAAAAATTTCTTTAATTCAAGTTCATCACTGAAATCCCTTGTAGCGTTGACAATATCCTCATAAGCAAGTTTACTGTCGTAGTTCCATATGGAGAAGAAATCATTTTCGTGGCATGTTTTGGTAATGATTCTCCCCAAAGATGATGGGATTGTACATATGAGTTTGTTATGAGAAAGATTGGGCCTCTCTAGATGATTTAATTACAATGTTACGGCTAACATCTAGCAGCAGGGATAGTCCTGCAAAGTTTCCTAGCTGAGAAGGAATTGTTCCGTTTAACTTGTTGTTACTCGGCTTCAATCGGATCAACCTAGCAGAATTCCCAAGCTCTTCAGGTATTGGTCCGCTAAGGTTGTTGGATGATAAATCCAACAATTGCAAATTCTTTAGCCTGCCAATCTCTGATGGTGTACCACCTGATATTAACAGTGGCGGAGCCAGAAAAATTGGCTGGCGGGGGCAGGATATTTTGGGCTGGCGTGGGCAGGGCAGTGAGAATGAGGAAGAAGGCTTTTGAAAATATTTTGGGCGTAGGTAAAACCAAAGATTTTTAAGATTCACTGTATCCTACTTATGAGATATTCACATATTTTAAGATTCACATATTTCGAAAATATTTGAGCTGTTTGAAAATTTTTGAGCTGGCATGGGCAGGCGCCCACACCTGCCCCACGCTGGCTCCGCCACTGCTGATATATGATTGTTGCACGTATCTATCTCTAACAAGAACGAAAGTTCCCCTATTCTTATGGGAATCTCTCCTGTTATGTAATTGGCAGAAATGTTTGTACGCTTCTTCTTTGTCGATTATGTTGTAAAAGAGGACGCCAAATGTCACTCCAACTATTAGATATTTAACTTTGTTGTGATTTTTTTTTTTTTTTTTTTTTGCCTCAGCCAGCCAAGCAGAATAACTCCTCCATTGGAAAGTATAGTTAAACTCAGACAACCTACAGCGGTGACGATTTCACCGGTATAGGTCTCATCCTATTCACGTGCGTGAAAAGCGATTTTCCTCATGCAAACACCACGCAGTCAAAAGAACGAACATAAGAAAACATGAACATGACCTTTACGGATGTAATTGGCAGAAATGACACAGAAAATTATCATTTGTGATTTTCTCAGAAGAAATTAACTTTTATATCAAGGATAAAATGGGTTCTTCAGTGCATTTTAATGCTTTTCATTAATGAAACTTTTGTAAAGTATTTTGTTGAAACTAGGCCTTTTTGTAATTTTTCAAATAAAAGGTTTTATATTTCATCATAAATATCGACGGGTAATTCAGAACTCGATCAATCGCCTCTTGGCTCCCTCCCATAGTTAAATTAATTATATCATTTAGAAAAAAAAGTAAAAAAAAAAAAGAAGAAAGAGAGAGAAGGCTAGAGTAAGGTGCGATCGGGATACGATACACCTGTCAAATATTGCAATCTCAACACATATGGTTCAAGAAAACAGTACTCAAAAAAATAAAACCATAACGTGCTTTCTACATGCGGCTTGCCTGCCTAAGCAATTTGGAGCTACTTATGATTCACTGCTCACTAGACGAATGCTATCTCTTGGAGGTTCCATTGCCAGAAAATTATCAGGAAAAACTTCGTTTGCCACAATGAATTCCGTCATTGAACGATCAGCGGCCACCCATGATTGATTTGGAACAAAGGGATTCCGGCTCAACTATTTCTTGTCTGATTTCTCCATAAGTAGTACGGTCAGATCTATGGGATTTATTGACATCCCTAGGCCAAAATGAATGAACGGCACCATAGACAATAAGCAAATAGTATTTGAGGTGCATCAATATAATTATATAAAATTAGTATGCAAACAGATGAGACTAACTAATATGTAAATAAATAGATTGCGTGGGACTGTGTAGGCAACTGCCCACATAAGCTCACATGTGGCTTCCCCTGTTGGTGCGTGCCTCATTATCAAACATATAAACTACCAATTTCCAAACTTGCATACTCTTATGTTTCCAACGCTACATGTGCATATATAAGTTCAGACAATAATTACAAATGACATCTCAGAATTTTAAACGGTTTTTATCGATTATGATACGGTGAATTTGAAAAAAAACCAAAAAAAGAAAAAAATACAAAATTCTTAAAAAATTTAAAATAAGTGAGAAATTAATAACACAAGCGTCTTTTTAGATTTGCAATAAATAAAAAATAAAAAAACTGTTTGGCATTTAAAAAACTGAAAAAATAAAAAAAAAAGTGAAGAAGGTGAAAAACACAAAAATAAGCTTTAAAAATGTGTTTTCTTTCATTTTTAACCTCTTTTAAAAAAAACACATTTTTTTCATTTTAAACAGCAATTACTTGATCACATTTTTTTCATATTAAAAAAAACACATTTTCTATCACTATTAATCTCCCCTGAACTAGTCTAGTCATGACGGGCCAGGGCAAAGAATGTTCCTTTTTTTTTCCGCTAGAAAACTAAGATAGGAGGAGCACTAATAAAGTAACTGGTGTCTCTTGGGAGGGAGCATGGTAGGAGACGTGTGTGCGGCGACATGGGAAAGCCAAAGACGGCAGGCACCGCCTGAATACCCGGCAGGGAGGGTGGCCCTCACTCGCAAGTTCTATGGTGCCTGAATCGCAGAGAGACGATGAGAATAAAGAAGAAGAGTTGAGAGCACGGGAATTGATGGCTATGACTTAGGAGCACCTACCACGAAGAGGGTTGAGAGCGAGAAGAAGGAGAAGATGTTATCCATTTAGGCTCAAACGCAATCTTGCCTACATAGGCAAGCAACTGAACATGGCAAATATACCTTTTGTAATAGTTTTTAACAACACAAAATTTAAAAAACCATCTACTTGGCGGCTTATTTCAATATATATCATCGAAACTCATTTTTGTTCTTCATTATCCCAAACCACTTTGGTCAAAGACAAAAACCTAACCTTCATTATTACTAGGTTTACACGTAATAAATCAACACAAAACATGTCTTAATTGAAGTTGTTTCTAAGGTAAACACTTGGGGAGTGTTGAATGACACCCTCCAAAAAACTTGGTTTCATGAGAATCAATCTTTTAAAAAAAAAACAGGTTAAATGTCAGTTTTGTAAACTTATTTTGGATGTTGGGATAACAAGTGAAAAACTTGGTTTAAATGCAAAAAAAAATCAGTTTTCCCTAAAAAAACCTGGGGGAGGCACCAGGTTTTCCCAAAACACCGCAGCTTTAGGGTTTGCCAAAAATGATTTTAGGCATATCATAGTTGAATGAATTAAAAGCATCAAAAAAGACGTATCTTTAATTCCACTTTTTATGGAAGTTATGTCTCAATGTTTTAGGGTGGTGAGGTGTGGTACCCAACTTGAAAAGAATGCACAGCTGTCATCTCAACGTGAATATATATATATATATATATATATATATATATATATATATATATATATATATATATATATATATATATATATATATATATATATATGTTTCTTTTTTTCTTCTACCCAAAAAATTTAAGCTGAGAGGCAGTAATTTAAAAACACCCATATTACCTGGTCGACGGTGTTTTTGCTTGTATAAGATCCAAAAGTTGCCTCAGAGTCTCACTTGCGTGTCTCTTCGAAGACGTACGACAAAATTGAAGGATAATATAAGTGTCGCTTAAGCATTTTGGTTAAAACTTGTAACGACGATGATGACATACTGTGCATCAGGGGCGCGTTTATTATCGTAAGACATTGAAAATACAGCTTTCGAAAGAAAAATGCAGAAGACTGATCATGATTTATTCAACTGCATAGATAGACTCCCGATTGTTGAAAAAGTAAGTCGTGCAACGCGATATTATGTTCAAATTAAGATATTGCTGTTCAAAGTGCTATGTAGCTAAGGCTGAGACAACTAACGAAACACTAACGTATTATTTATTCCAGTTGCCAAATGACTCGGGGAATTCCATACTGCTATGCGTCAATTTTTAATGATAATTATGTTTCTTGGCATCTTAAGAAATTTTATTTTAAATTGTGTTTGAGAAAAATGACTTGCTTAATATTTTTAGGATTTAAAGTCATTTCAAATTACAAACCGATTTTAATTTACAAGCAAGGGCAGAGACTGGAGCTGGCAGGGGCCATGCCCCCTCTTCAAGAAAAAAATACAATTTTATATGTAATTAAAAAAATCATTTAGCCTGTAAATAATTTTTTTTTTAAATTATATTCCCATTCTTGTCAAAATTTGAAACTATAGTTTTAAACTGAAGGAATGTCTTCTCCGGTGGAGTTGGGGCAGTCGGAACCGCAGCGGGGGAATCTGCTGGGGGTTCCTCCGTCTCTTCGTGCTCCGCGGGGTCAGGAGGGTCCGCGGCGAATAGGGTACGATACGTTCGTGCGTTCTCGGTCTTCTTGACCTTGCCTGCCCTTTGTTGTTGCTCGTAGTCCAAGTGGATCTTGGGCTTGCTTTCTGGCTCAGCTGGCAGGGGTGGAGAGGTCTCTCGGCTGGAGGCGGCCGTATGAGTGACCGTAGTGCGGCCGGCTGTCGATGGAGGTTGCACCGTCCGATCGGAAGGGCTACTACCTGTTGGATAAGGATAGTGGGAATGACTTCCATAGTCGTCTAAGGCCGGTTCCCAGAGAAAAGGAGTCGAGTCCCGTCCCAATTCCGTCATCGTGGGTGGGGGGCTGAGGGACTCCCCGAGCTCTCCCTTGTAGTTGTTGGTGTCGACCCAAGGTTCGTCGGTGGTCCAGTAGTACTCATACCTTAGTTGGCCGACTTTGGGCTCAGGGACTCCTGGGGCCATGGCTCGGGTGCGCATGGGAAAAAAATTTTTTATATTGAAAAAATAAAATTTTTTAGTTTTGTCCGACCGGCCCCTTGGGGCTCGGTCTCTTGTATGTGGGCGAGCTCCTGTACGGCTACCTGGGCTAGGTCTTCTAGCCGTGGCAGTGGCTCAGGTTCTGGAGTCACCGGGATGTCCATCTCCCACTGGCTCCCTTGGTAGATTTTGTCTGCCCGCCGCATTTCTTCCTCGAGTGTATGAAGGAATGTCTTCTCTAGTGGACTTGGGGCAGTCGGAACCTCAGCGGGGGAATCTGCTGGGGGTTCCTCCGTCTCTTCGTGCTCTGCGGGGTCAGGAGGGTCCGCGGCGAATAGGGTACGACACGTTCGTGCGTTCCCGGTCTTCCTGACCTTGCCTGCCCTTTGTTGTTGCTCGTAGTCCATGTGGATCTTGGGCTTGCTTTCTGGCTCGGCTGGCAGTGGTGGAGAGGTCTCTCGGCCGGAGGCGGCCGTATGAGTGACCGTAGGGCGGCC
Organism: Nymphaea thermarum; assembly: GCA_011799765.1. Taxonomy (NCBI): domain Eukaryota; kingdom Viridiplantae; phylum Streptophyta; class Magnoliopsida; order Nymphaeales; family Nymphaeaceae; genus Nymphaea; species Nymphaea thermarum. The sequence goes on along the minus strand of JAANDH010000697.1, from coordinate 132,089 downwards.
GGCTGTCGATGGAGGTTGCACCGTCCAGTCGGAGGGGCTACTACATGTTGGATAAGGATAGTGGGAACGACTTCCATAGTCGTCTAAGGCCGGTTCCCGGAGAAAAGGAGTCGCGGCCCGTCCCCATTCCGTCGTCGTGGGTGGGGGGTTAAGGGACTCCCGGAGCTCTCCCTTGTAGTTGTTGGTGTCGACCCAAGGTTCGTCGGTGGTCCAGTAGTACTCATACCTCAGTTGGCCGACTTTGGGCTCAGGGACTCCTGGGGCCATGGCTCGGGTGCGCATGGGAAAAAAAATTTTATATTGAAAAAATAAATTTTATTTAGTTTGGTCCAACCGGCCCTTTGGGGCTCGGTCTCTTGTATGTGGGCGAGCTCCTGTACGGCCACCTGGGCTAAGTTTTCTAGCTGTGGCAGTGGCTCAGGTTCCGGAGTCACGGGGATGTCCATTTCCCATTGGCTCCCTTGGTAGATTTTGTCTGCCCGCCACATTTCTTCCTCGAGTGTCTGAAGGAATGTCTTCTCCGGTGGAGTTGGGGCAGTATGAACCTCAGCAGGGAATCTGCTGGGGGTTCCTCCGTCTCTTCATGCTCTGCGGGGTCAGGAGGGTCCGCGGTGAATAGGGTACGATACGTTCGTGCTTTCCCGGTCTTCCTGACCTTGTCTGCACTTTGTTGTTGCTCGTAGTCCAAGTGGATCTTGGGCTTGCTTTCTGGCTCGACTGGCAGGGGTGGAGAGGTCTCTCGGTTGGAGGCGGCCGTATGAGTCACCGTAGGGCAGCCGGCTGTCGATGGAGGTTGCAGCGTCCGGTCGGACGGCTACTACCTGTTGGATAGGGATAGTGGGAACGACTTCCATAGTCATCTAAGTCTGGTTTCCTGAGAAAAGGAGTCGCGGCCCGTCCCCATTCCATTGTCGTGGGTGGGGGGTTGAGGGACTCCCGGAGCTCTCCCTTGTAGTTGTTGGTGTCGACCCAAGGTTCGTCGGTGGTCCAGTAGTACTCATACCTTAGTTGGCCGACTTTGGGCTGAGGGACTCCCGGGGCCATGGCTCGGGTGCGCATGGGAAAAATTTTTTTTTATATTGAAAAAATAAAATTCTTTTAGTTTGGTCCGACCGGCACCTTGGGGCTCGGTCTCTTGTATGTGGACGAGCTCTTGTACGGCCACCTGGGCTAGGTTTTCTAGCTGTGGCAGTGGCTCAGGTTCCGGAGTCACGGGGATGTCCATTTCCCATTGACTCCTTTGGTAGATTTTGTTTGCCCGCCGCATTTCTTCCTCGAGTGTCTAAAGCAATGTCTTCTCCGGTGGAGTTGGAGCAGTCGGAATCTCAGCGGGGGAATCTTCTGGGGGTTCCTCCGTCTCTTCGTGCTCTGCGGGGTCAGGAGGGTCCGCGGCGAATAGGGTACGATACGTTCGTGAGTAACGGTCTTCCTGACCTTGCCTGCCCTTTGTTGTTGCTCGTAGTCCATGTGGATCTTGGGCTTGCTTTCTGGCTCGGCTGGCAGTGGTGGAGAGGTCTCTCGGTTGGAGGCGGCCGTATGAGTCACCGTAGGGCAGCCGGCTGTCGATGGAGGTTGCACCGTCCAGTTAGAGGGGCTACTACATGTTGGATAAGGATAGTGGGAACGACTTCCATAGTCGTCTAAGGCCGGTTCCCGGAGAAAAGGAGCCGCGGCCCGTCCCCATTCCGTCGTCGTGGGTGGGGGGTTAAGGGACTCCCGGAGCTCTCCCTTGTAGTTGTTGGTGTCGACCCAAGGTTCGTCGGTGGTCCAGTAGTACTCATACCTTAGTTGGCCGACTTTGGGCTCAGGGACTCCTGGGGCCATGGCTCGGGTGCGCATGGGAAAAAAAATTTTTATATTGAAAAAATAAAATTTTTTAGTTTTGTCCGACCGGCCCCTTGGGGCTCGGTCTCTTGTATGTGGGCGAGCTCCTGTACGGCCACCTGGGCTAGGTCTTCTAGCCGTGGCAGTGGCTCAGGTTCTGGAGTCACCGGGATGTCCATCTCCCACTGGCTCCCTTGGTAGATTTTGTCTGCCCGCCGCATTTCTTCCTCGAGTGTCTCTGAAGGAATGTCTTCTCTAGTGGACTTGGGGCAGTCGGAACCTCAGCGGGGGAATCTGCTGGGGGTTCCTCCGTCTCTTCGTGCTCTGCGGGGTCAGGAGGGTCCGCTGCGAATAGGGTACGATACGTTCGTGTGTTCCCGGTCTTCCTGACCTTTGCTGTTGCTCGTAGTCCAAGTGGATCTTGGGCTTGCTTTCTGGCTCGGCTGGCAGTGTTGGAGAGGTCTCTCGACTGGAGGCCGTATGAGTGACTGTAGGGCGGCCGGCTGTCGATGGAGGTTGCAGCGTCCGGTCGGAAGGGCTACTACCTGTTGGATAAGGATAGTGGGAACGACTTCCATAGTCGTCTAAGGCTGGTTCCCGGAGAAAAATAGCCGCGGCCCGTCCCCATTCCGTCGTCGTGTGTCGGGGGCTGAGGGACTCCCGGAGCTCTCCCTTGTAGTTGTTGGTGTCGACCCAAGGTTCGTCGGTGGTCCAGTAGTACTCATACCTTAGTTGGCCGACTTTGGGCTGAGGGACTCCCGGGGCCATGGCTCGGGTGTGCATGGGAAAAAAAAAAATTATATTGAAAAAATAAAATTTTTTTAGTTTGGTCCGACCGGTCGCTCTTGGTTGGTCCTCTTGGCCCAACCCTGGCTCGACTCACAAATCATCTTGGTCCCACCGTAAAAAAAAAATCTAGCTCTGCCCCTATATATATTCTCATTATTGGAACATCATAACGATGAACATATATGAAGTCTCTAACTATATACAACTCTTGGGAACAAGACTGCAGCATGAACATACATGCTGCTTTAAAAAGCAGAGCATCTCTTGAGACATCATGCAATTAGATGGAAGGCCATGTAGTCAAGGCATGGATAAAACTCCATGCTTCGAATATATCATTGCAGCATGGTTTTTCCACAACACTTTTCAAAAGCCTTGCACGCACACGTGTGAACACACACACATAGATATATATATATGACTTTGGTTATGTATAGTCATCCAGCCATCTAAATAAGGATGCCTACTTAAAATAGATGGATGGCATCTAAATACAGATGCCATCCTGGAATTAGGAGTTTATCTGACCTGGAACCCACCCTTTGCATTTCACGACTGAAAAAAAAAATATATGCATTAAATCACCAATATTATATTTAAGTATGAAAACATGGGTTACCTGTTTTATGGGTCATTGAAGAAAAATTTATATACCACATGATGGGAGCAGCAAATCATATGCAGCGACGCGTATAATCACTAAATCAGCTCCAACTTTTCGACTTTAGATGCTAATTATACTGATTGGCTATGTTGTCAAACTATATATCCCACACTTTATTAGTGCAAGTGAAGTCCTAATTGACGACTTTGTAGAAATGTTGTTTCATTTAAAAATTCAACTTGACTTTTTTCCTTTTCGGAGCCCCATCAATATATATCATGAGCATGTGGTGGAGCCAGACATACTTATCAGGGTGGATAAGTATTTGGTGCATGCAACTCCCTTAAAGAGGCAGAGCTAGCTAGCGATTGATACTATTATAATATGATCATGTTAAGGTAAATACATTATATTTTATGATTTGTGAATATTATTCAACCCATATTGATGATGAATAATGTGGAGACAAGTCTTACAAAGGAGGGCCGAGCAGAGTGATTTGGTGCTTGATTTAAGCTGTAATGTGATGCATGTGGGTCCTTCTTGGCTTCCATGCTGTATATGCTGGTATGCCCTTTTGGGTTAGTTATGAAAGACTGTCTTCTAGATGACAAGCAGGCTAAACGGTCCTATCAAGGAAGAGGGGGAAGGAAAGCATTGCATGCCATGAGAAAGAACAAAAAGGCTGTCCAAGCGAAGTAGTTGTTCCAAAACTTGGACTCTTCACAAGCTTCATGTGTGAAAGACAGAGAGAGAGAGGGCCACATTAAATGTATATAATGTTCATGGCATCCGGCCTAGCCTTGTTTTAAAACTATTAAATTTATGCAAGGCTTTTGAAACTTGTTGCGGAAAAACCATAACACTTATCAGGGTGGATAAAAAGTACTTGGAAGGAAACAGGAATACCAGCCATGATCGATTTGGCTGGGTCGATTCAAAATGAAAACCAAAACTAAAGTTATAAAAATGCCCATTTTGAAAAATTGCGAAGACCAAATTAAATAACTACTTTTAAGTTAAAAGAAACGGGCCTATTTCAGAAACTTAAAAGAAATGCATCAACAACTGACAATGTAATGGATGGACTTTAACCCTGGGAGCAAGTGATCGACAAGTGATCATAGCAATGAATTTTCTTTTAATGGACATTTCAAACTCTTTGAAATTGTGCTCCTCAAGTGATCATGGAAATGAATTTTCTTTTCATGGACAAGATGTTGTGAGTAAGTAGCTTCTATTTCTTTACTTGTCATGAAAAGAAAGATTATTTCCATGATCCTCAAGATGCCCAAAATCAACATGAGATGTTTGTTCCTCAAGATGCACACTCGACTTCCCAGACACCCAAATCTCTGTCTCTGTTTCTATCACTTTCCACATCTATAAGAGGAAGAATCGATCGAGCTCCCTCAGAGGACAAGCCACAACCCCACTCTCTCTCAGTCTCTCAAGCGACAGGTTCGATACCATCTTTCTCCATCTACCTTATTCTCTCTATCTATCTCTTTGTGTTGTATCAGGATGGAAGGTAGAGGGTGCGAGCCACCAGGGTTCAGGTTTCACCCCAACCATGAGGAGCTGCTGGTCCATTAGCTCCTCCCAGACCTCCGGTCTCAGCTTCTCCTCCAATGTCATTGCAGACGTCCACCTCTACAGACACGACCCATGGGACCTGCCCGGTGCGTCCCTCACACCCACCACCCATTTCCTTCCTCCCCCACTTCAGCAGCCTTCCTCTTCTTCTCTACTGCCTCTTCCTCCCTGCAACCACTGGTTCTGATTTTTCTGTAAATGTGCATATTTAAAACCACCAGCAGCAACCATACTTAGAATATGAGCGCCTTCTTCGTGCCCACTTTGTTGCCGTCAACCACGATGGTCTTGTCGGTGCCGGTAGCCTTCCAGAAGCCGGATCCAGTGCCCCTGTTGGGCCTCTTCCATGTCGTCATCTTCCTTTCTTCAGCGGCCTGGCTGCTTCAAGTGGCTGAGCCCACATGAAGAAGAGAAGCTGGACTAAGGCTACTCCTGCAACCATTTTTCTCTACAAGCTGGAAGCCATTCAAGGGCGGAGCCATGAAGGGGCGGGTTGGTAGTCCGACCTCTGAATCCGGGTAGGGCCAAACTGAATTTTAGAACAAAAAATACATTACATAATTAAAAAATATTATTTTTTTAAATGTAAAAAAAAAAATTTAATTGGCTGGGGTGGGGCCATGGCCTAGGCATATGGCCCGAAGATTAAAGAGGATCTTAACCTATCAAGGTGGATAAAAAGTACTTGGAAGGAAACAGGAATACCAGCCATGATCGATTTGGCTGGGTCGATTCAAAATGAAAACCAAAACTAAAGTTATAAAAATGCCCATTTTGAAAAATTGCGAAGACCAAATTAAATAACTACTTTTAAGTTACAAGAAACGAGCCTATTTCAGAAACTTAAAAAAAATCCATCAACAACTGACAATGTAATGGATGGACTTTAACCCTAGGAGCAAGTGATCGACAAGTGATCATAGCAATGAATTTTCTTTTAATGGACATTTCAAACTCTTTGAAATTGTGCTCCTCAAGTGATCATGGAAATGAATTTTCTTTTCATGGACAAGTTGTTGTGAGTAAGTAGCTTCTATTTCTTTACTTGTCATGAAAAGAAAGATCATCTCCATGATCCTCAAGATGCCCAAAATCAAGATGAGATGTTTGTTCCTCAAAGAGTTGGAAACTTGGAGAAGTAACGAGTTCGAGCCTTAATTAAACGAGTTTGTCGAACCTTAATTGAGTCGAGCTCGAACTCAACAAGTAACGATGAATATCAATTATATTCAAACGAGTTTGCCGAGCCTTAATCAAGTCAAACTGTAACTACCAAGTCAAGGTCGAGGTGGTTCGGTTGATCTATTCTCAACATTTCCATATATATATTATCCCCTTGTCAGTTCCATATCACACAACCCATCAAAACCCTCTCCATAACACAACTTTTAGTCACCACTACCAGAACACTTCAAAAAAGAAGCCAATGGCTTCAGGGGCATAGGGAAGGGGGGCCCGCCTAGGCCATGACCCCACCCCAACCAATGAAAAAAAAAAATTTACATTCAAAAAAATAATATTTTTTAATTATGTAATGTATTTTTTGTTTTAAAATTCAGTTTGACCCTACCTGGATCCAAAGGTCGGACTGTCGGCCCGCCCCTGAATGGCTTCCAACTTGTGGAGGAAAATGGTTGCAGCAGTAGCCTTGGTCCAGCTTCTCTTCTTCATGTGGGCTCAGCCACTTGAAGCAGCCAGGCCGCTTGAAGAAAGGAAGATGATGACATGGAAGAGGACTCTGGTGCTCGAGATGCTGCCCAAGGGCGCCTCTCTAACCCCATCTACAGGTTCATGTCTCGCGACAGTCCCCGGACCACCGCACCAGTGGCGGAGGGAGGGGAGGGCCTGCCTAGGCCATGGCCGGCCCCAATCTAGTTAGAAAAAAAAAATTACATTAGAAAAAAATTTTTTTTTTAAATTGTTCAATGTATTTTTTTTACTTAGGTTCATTTTGGCCCTACCCAAATTTGAGGTTGGATTATTTGGCTCATCCCTAAACGAAATCCTGGCTCCGCCCCTGCACCGCACTGCACGTGAACATGAACGTCGTCGGCGGCAGGCGTGGCTCCTATCTTCCTTATCACTCTCTGCTGCCGTCGATTGTCGGGTTCCAAGTATTGCGAGTCCGTAGCTATGTAGTCATCAAACGCGCGTTAGTCCGTCTCTTTTCTTTACTCCAATAAGCACATTAGGATCCTTCTCTCTCATCGGCGACGATTTGTAGATCTGTTCGTGGTGAAGGCTATGACAATCAAGAACGACAAGAGTTACTTTGACTTTTAACCATGGCTTCATTAGACGTTTCGGTGTTTATGAATCACTTGATCCTAAAGTCTTAGAAGACCGAGAGGCCCTATGGCTAGGGTGAGGGCAGAAAAAAAAAAAAAATTTGATATTGAAAAAATAATTTTTTTTTATATTGAAAAAATTAATTTTAGATGTGATCACTCTGATAAATATATATCAAAGTAGGAACTGTTTATATTAACCTTCAGCTTAGTTGCTGATGAACTCAATTAAACAAGCACGAGTATGGTTGCTGCTGGTGGTTTTGAAAGTAAAAGGTGTCAATCAGTTGCGTGGATCCATGAAAAAATCATCCACCATGTAGGGCGAAAAGATCACCAGACACCATGTAGGGTTCTGTGCTGAATTTACAAGAAGCGGATCAGCCTGCAGAAAGGAATGCAAAGGTCGAAACAGCACGATCAGGTCGTCAGTTGCCCTTCGGATGAGGAGACCTTTGCATCCACCAGCGGTGACCAACGCTCGGAGTCGAACATGAACCAATGGACGGCGGTGCCGGAAAATGATTTTTTCATGGATCTGCCGACCTACAAGGTGGATGATTTTTTCATGGATCCACGCAACTGATTGACACCTTTTACTTTCAAAACCACCAGCAGCAACCATACTCGTGCTTGTTTAATTGAGTTCATCAGCAACTAAGTTGAAGGTTAATATAAACAGTTCCTACTTTGATATATATTTATCAGAGTGATTACATCTAAAATTAATTTTTTCAATATCAAAAAAAAAATTTTTTTTCTGCGCTCACCCTAGAGGGCCTCTCAGTCTTCTAAGACTTTAGGATCAAGTGATTCATAAACACCGAAACTTCTAATGAAGCCATGGTTAAAAGTCAAAGTAACTCTTGTCGTTTTGTGATTGTCATAGCCTCATCATGAACACCTATTTATACTTAGAAATGAAGGTGAAACAATCTTCTTTTTTTTGTTGCTTTCATGGGGCCTGCATGTCTTTCCATAACTGATTCAAATCTACTTTCACTTCATGTGTGACATTTCAAACCCCCATGATGTAGCTTCGCTTCATTCATATTTTAATTTTGGATTTCCCCCAACCAAATTAATTATTTTTGTCCATATATATCCAAACAAAAAAATCTTGTAGATAATATAAATCTCCTCTGTCCATACATAACTTTTAAAAGTTTTATAACATATTTAAGATCTTATATAAAAGATTAGGGTATGAGAGGTCTTGCGTTGTGAAGTTTTCGTGAACTATTTTACGAAGTTGGCAGTTACTTACAATCTTTTTCAAATGTTAGGTGATTATGTGATAAATTGAGTGGTTATTCATAGATCTCCCTCTCTTTGAGATCAATGAACTATAATTATAAGAATATTGAACAACGAAACAAAGGGGAAATAATGAGGAGAAAGATTGGTTTGCAACTACATACTAATCTAGAGCAAGACCTTTTCGCACAACTTGGGTCTTCATGCTTCAGCAGGGAAATTACAGTAAACAGTTGAAGATGAAGAACAGTTTTTGTTTCTCCGTCTCTCCTTCTTCCTAATCCCCTTCACACGTCGCGTCGGGATCCAATGTGAACGGTTCGGTTCATGATTGTCCAGATTCTCGTTTCCAGTCGGTTGATTGAATCTGGGTCCATGATTTGCCTTGAAATCTATTATTTACTGTTGCTATGCGACCGGTTCTTGGTCGTATAAATACCAGGGCTTCAATGTCTTCCATGTCCACGTTGCCTCCCAATCGGTCAACAGTATCGATCAAACACGCACACACAGTTCTTCCTTATAAAAAGCAGGAATCACTACAGATCCCTTCGCCGAACAGCAAAACTCAAGTACTGGGTAGCCCGATGAACAGTATGGCAGTTTCCTCCTCCTACATCATCTCAGCTTTTCTTGCAGTAAGCTACATCATTCATTTCCTTTCATTGATCAATTAGCTGTTTTCTGTTTTCATAAAGAATACGAGTTCAATTTTCCTTATCAATGTGGTAAACTTTTGCTTTGGCAGAGTTTATCTCCGTCGACGCAGTCTAGTCTCTTTAAAATTAATAACGCAAATTATTTTCTTTTAGTCTATCAGAGACTAGTACCTACTGTTTTCTTTGTATTATTAATGAGTTTAACCACTATTATTTGGGAGGCTGGCTTTTTAGGTATCTTTTTATTTCTAAGATTTACAGTCTTTCTTGAGGTGGATTCCCGAGAAGGAAAAAAATGACAAATCTGATAAAGATGTGACTTAATTACATCGAAATCTAAAACTTTATGCTAGTTGAACCAAATTTTGCTAATTTTGAAAGAGAAAATTTGAATTTTTGGTTGAATAATTAACATAATTTGGGTTCTATTTATGTATACAAAATTCTAAATAGAATTTAGTAAAAGCTAGGTTTGATTCAAATCTGAACCGTGTACTCCGTTCTACCACAGTTTTATGGGGCTAAGTTTGGGGGAAATTGAAATGTTTCTGATAAGTGCTATGTTTCCAAGCCATTTCAATCGTTCGAACAAAATTTCTTAATTCAATCCCTACACCTACTTTCGAAGGTATACGTCCCACTTTTGATGATGTAAAATTTTGGGAGTAGTAATTGCAGTTTTTGCAAGTTTCACCAGGCCGGACAGAGACTACCGTAAGAAGCAAATATATTTGTAGCAGAGTATGCAAGAAAATAGTGCACACTGTGTTGTAATGCAGAGTTCAATATGCAATCATTTATTGTTTCTTCTTTTCCTTTGAACTGTCAGACATGCTTATGCATCAGAATCAGCAGTGCTGCTCAATCGGGAGTTTGGGATTTTGTTTCAGAAAACAAAAAAAAGAACAGTGCCAGCACAACTGTAGACCATTCTCAAGATGCATCATACTCTTCACATCGATTGTCTTAAAAGGCACTGAAAGAGCAATGCTTTGTAGTAAGAGTGGAAAGATGTTGAGAAAGAACGTGAATCGTAGGCTGTGATTCTGGATTTGTGTTTATGCACATGATGGCAAGCTTGGCTACAACAACCATTTTCTCTGCTTCTTGGTCCACTGGAGCTGGTATACGTCGGTCCAACATATCCCACAGCCTTACATCAAGCTCATGCCCTGTGAGAATAACTAAAGATGATAGCAGTTTCCCCAGGTGCCTTCCCATTAGAACTTCGAGTGCTATCATCCCAAAGCTATAGACATCACATTTCTCTGTCACCCTCATGGTATGTCCCAACTCTGCAGTAAAGTAATCTTCAATAAACTCTCACAAGAGATCAACAAGGGTTTTTAGATGCATCCGCAGGGTAAGATGAGCAGAGCATATAAACAGTCATCTTTGGAGCAATATAAATCACAGTGTTGAAGCAAAAATCCCTGCACATTCAAAAAAATTATAGTGCATACCTGCGGCCATGTAGCCGTGTGTTCCCATAAGCTCGGTCCAATTGGATGAATGTGGATTTAGTAATCTCGCTGCTCCAAAAACAGAAACTCATACATCAAAATCTGGATATAACAAAATGTTCTTTCTGTTGCTGGAGAAGTCGCGGTGGATTATTGGAACTGAAAGGTCATGGTGCATATATGACAAAGCATCAGCGACACCATTTATGATATTCATCCTCTTTGCCCAATCTAATCCTTCAGCCTCTTCAGTATTGCTTAGTATGTTTGCCAAGCTTCCCCTCTCTACATATTCATACAATAAGAGTGAGCAATAAGGATGCTTACAGAATCCATGGAGCTTTTATGGTGGACTTCCGTCAATGCTTTAATCTCATTTCTGAAGCCAAATTCCGTCAACACATCACCACCCCTTTGCTTGAACTTATTGACAGCCACTATTTGACCTGTGGGGGAGTTCAACTCTGTGGACGCTAGCATGACCCCCTGTACCAGTAACATATTCATCACTGAAATCCCTTGTAGCATTGACAATATCCTCATAAGCAAGTTTGCTGTCGTAGTTCCATATGGAGAAGAAATCATTTCCATGGCATGTGTTGGTAATGATTCTCCCCATAGGTGACGGGATCGTACCTATGAGCTTGCTATGAGAAAGATTGAGCCTCTCTAGATGATTTAATTACCATGTTACGGCTAAGATCTAACAGCACGGATAGTCCTGCCAAGTTTCCTAACTGAGAAGGAATTGTTCCGTTTGGGCTGTAGTCTAAACTCAGCTTCAAAGGTAGTACTTTGTGCTTCAAAATAAATCAGTGAATCAGCCGTGGATCATCGCTTTCCATGTCAATAGCCATGTAAGTATTTTCCCATGAAATGTACTATGGGTGTGAATACTTGCATCTGTATGCGTAAACAAGAAGTTGTTATGGTGATATAAGATTGATGTGGTTCTTTCAAAAATTTGGTCAAATTGAACTAGGTTATTCTCGACAAATATATTCTAAATGTGTATGTTTATAAAATTATATATTTTAATTTAAATTTTCAATTAATTTTGTTTTAAACCGATATGTATCGGTTTATGATGTTTCCGATACAAGACTAAAACCGGAAACTTTGTAGCCTTGCGTTCCATCCATGTAATCCTAGATCAAACCCCTCGTCAAAGAACGCGCCCATGGGGGAGCTATAAATGGCCGCTGGGCCTTTTTTACATTTCCCTTCTTTGCGCGGGAAAAGAGAAAAAACTCATATAGATATATAGCGCTGAAGGAGAGGAAGTCGAAGAAGAAGATGAGGGCTCTCTATAGCGCCGTTATTGCAATTCCTCCTCCATCTTGCTCTCTCAGATCCCCGGGAGACCGACATTCCGTTCGTTGCTGCTCTCCTGCACCTCCACTTCACGGTCATCCTTTTGTTCCCAAGGTATGTCCTCAACCCTAATCCTTGCTAGGGCTGCTCAAATTACACAATATTGGCGCCAATGCGATGACTTTCTTGTTTCCTGTGGATAATTTCTGGGTATGGAACTGTAAGTCGCGGAGTTAGGTATAACTGTATAAGTCTCTAGGCGATGTGAACGTGAGTTCTGAACTATGATCTTTAATTTCTGCTAATCTTGGGAGACACTCGTATATTGAGTCTGGAATTACCCTTTTTCTCAATCTCAGCGTTGATTCGAATAATTTTCTTACGGCCATATTAATGAACAACTCTTCGTTATAAACCTAATTTCCTCATTCTCGGTACTACATGTGATTTGAAGACTTGATAAACCTTAGGTTGAAACGACATTTTGTGTTCATTTTGAAGCTTTAATATAAATTTTGTCCCAACTCAAATTTTGTCCCAACTCTGGATATATATACGCTCCATTCTTGTAGTCATCGACCTCATATTTTCAGAAGCTTGAATCCTACTGTCCAGAAAATGGAGTGTTTCGGTGATTAAACGTTGAGACTTTTGCCTAAATTGATGGTTAGAGAACTAGAATTGGAATACAATTTTTTGGTACCTGGTGCCTAGGCCGCATATGACATATAATAAGTGGTGCGTTATGTCAAATTGCTTTCGAAGCCTCGGTCTCTTAATTTATGCTTGACTATCAGTATTTGTATTTGCAATGATCCAGGTCGCAGAGGCAATAGATGCTCTGTATGAAGAGTTTAGAGCGGTGGACAACCTGGTAGCTCATAATACAAGCCGGGTTCTTAAGGCCTATCAAAAAGCTAGGGTAGCGTCTCACGTGAGTGACTACTTATGGCTGATTACTGCTTTGATAGAAATGGAATTGTATTTGGCCTCAACTGTTTTCTGAGTGAATTTTGAATTCATGTATTTCCACTAGTTCCATGACGGAGACTTTTCATACATGAAGCAATTATCCTTTGAATGGATATATACAAAATGTTGATGCATTAAGGATGTTATCTATTATGTTCCTTATCTTTTTCTGCTGTTGTTTGACTGTGTATTCACTACTCTCTGCTGCTGTACCACATGCTGATGACCAGCAACTGCATCTATGGTGAGGGAACTTGCTGAAATCTTTTCACTCTTATTTTACATTATTTAGTTCTAACTGAAATTCTTAGTGAGACAAAACTAAGAAGAGAAATATCAACTCTGTATAGTCATCTCTTCTTAAAGAAAAAGCTATGTATTGTGATCCGGGTCCAGCTGAAACATATTATTAAAAAAGGAAAAGAGGATTGTTAACCGTGTATTACTAGTAAGCTTGGGTATGTGTCTTATGTGAAGGGTAGCAAAAGAAAAGGGGGGGGGGGGGGGGGGGGGGGGGGGGGGGGGGGGGGGGGGGGGGGGGGGGGGGGGGGGGGGGGGGGGGGGGGGGGGGGGGCGGGCGCAGGGGATATGAGATGTACATGCTGATTACTTGTGTGTGTCTGTATTGAAGTTTCTTCTCATTTTTGTGGGTATAATAGCAGTGATGTGTCATGGTAAATAAATTGCTTTCTGTGGATAGCATTTTGCTGGGTGCACAGGTTATGGTCACGATGAAGCTGGGGGCCGTGAAGCACTAGATAAAGCTTTTGCAGAAATTTTTGGTGCAGAATCAGCAATAGTTCGCTCTCAGGTTCTAGGCTTTTGCTAATCGTTCATTGGCACATAAGCCATGAAAGATATGCATGTCAACTTATTGAAATTTTCTTCTGCAGTTTTTCTCTGGCACTCATGCTATATCCTGTGCACTGTTTTCTATTTTAAGACCTGGCGATGAGGTAAACAAACTCAGCTGTACATTATCTTCATTGTTGCTGTTCTAGAGTGAGCTCAAGCTGCTCAACTGAAGCATGCAGTAGAAGAGTTTCGTTAAGGGTTTTTGTAACTGTGAAGGCTCTTGTGGGGTTGACATTCTGATCAGCTTCTTGCAGTTGCTGGTGCCCCGTATGATACATTGGAGGAAGTCATCGGAATCAGGAATAATGGACTTGGGTGTTTGAAGGACTTTGGAATTTCCTATCGAGAAGTTCCTGTATGTGTTTTGGCTTATTATGGACTAACTGGAAAATTCATTTGTCATAGTATTGTTCTTGACACTATGCGGTGGTTCAGCTTGCAGAGGATGGTGGCCTTGATTGGGACACACTTTCTATCTCCTTGAAACCTCAGACAAGATGTGCTTTCATACAGAGGTCATGTGGCTATACATGGCGTCGTTGTTTGAGTATACGGGAGATTCAGCGAGCCATCATGATGATCAAGGTCAGTGTTGTAGTACTGCAGACCTGATTCCCATTGTTTGAATATTGTTCTATTTTTAATTCACCACAATCCAAGAGCTCCATATTCCTGTCCAACCGAAGAAAATGCAAGTAAAAGGAAGCAAGTGCAGTACTAATAGATGGTTAAAATTTCTTTCTGCTGGCTTGACCTGTAATGCATTACTGTTGTTTCAGTTTAACTTTATTTTACATAAATAAATGCAGAAGCAAAATCCTGAATGTGTGGTCATGGTGGATGATTGTTATGGTGAATTTGTAGAAGTTTTGGAGCCTCCAATGGTGGTATGTGCCAATATCTAGGAATCCTTCATTTACTGGTTTCTACTTATACACGAAATGTGTTACTTGTTGGTGTATAAGTGCATGAAGTAACTGGATTGGATGTCCATATGATTCATAGGGTGCAGATTTAATTGCTGGCAGTTTGATAAAGAACCCTGGTGGTACAATTGCACCATGTGGTGGATATGTTGCAGGTAGAAAAAACTGGGTGGAAGCTGCTGCGGCTCGCCTTTCTGCACCGGGTTTAGGTATGGATTGTGGAGCAACCCCTGGTGACATTATGCGGGCACTGTTTCAGGGGTTGTTTCTTGCACCACAGATGGTTGGAGAAGCAATTAAGGTATGCTTCTGTACATTTTGAAAAGAAAGATTTTCTTTCATTATATTTCTTGTCTGATAATGTAGGTACTTGTTACTTAGGGAAGCCTCCTCATTGCCGAGGTCATGGCATCCATGGGTTACAAGGTGCAACCACTTCCTCGTGTAGCTCGTCATGATACAGTACAGGTACTCTCTGCTTTCTTATGATATTGAAACACCAGATCCTTTTTATCTTGTTCCCTTCACCATGTCTCTGATAATGCATGACCCACTTGGATTTCTTCATTTGCTTTGAATGGAACCATGTAAACCTTGATACCCTTCATTAGGATTAGGAACTGTCATTCCAGGAAACTGCAAAGTTTAAGTTGCTCCAAGATTTGACTACCAGTGACAGTTTGTTAAAAACCTAGCATGTTTGGACCGAATGGAATGCTGAAGGTTCTCTGACAAAACCAAGCTCACTTTCGTCTCAAATCAAAGTAACAGTTTGTTAAAAACCTACGAATAGAATGCTGAAGGTTCTCTGACAAAACCAAGCTGACTTTAGTCTCAAATCAAATAAAAGATCTTGAAAGTAGAAAGCAAAAACAAACTAAATCTTCCCCTGCTTCTCTCCTTTTTGGATATTTTATTTCATTTGAGAATCCTACTGTAAACTAAAGCCCCCATGCTTATTATGTGAACTGTGAGCTTCCAGTTTTTGCTTATTCCATGCCAAAGACTTCATCACTGGAATATCTAGAGCGGTCTTTGTCAAATGTCTGTCGGCATGAAAAGGTGGCTGTCTACTGTTATGAAAATGTTGTCAATTTGTAATTGTCGTACCTGCTCTTCTCAGGCAGTGCAACTGGGGAGTAGAGAACGACTCTTAGCATTTTGTGATGCTGTTCAAAGAAGCTGTCCAGTAGGTTCATATGTCAAACCCATTTCTGGTACAACTCCTGGTTATGCATCCGAGGTCAGTTTTCTTTTGGAAATGATGATGGTCATGGGCTTGTAGCTTTGGTTTGCTACACACGTTATATACTTCATTTATGTCTAACTGAGTCATGAAACTCCCATGTCGATAACAGTAACCTCACGTGCTCTGAACTGAATGCATATTGTGTATCAGGTGGTGTTTGCACATGGAACATTTATTGATGGAAGCACAAGTGAGCTTTCATGTGATGGACCACTTAGGGAGCCTTATGCTGTCTTTTGTCAGGTAATTTCTCAATATTTACATCCTCATCCAAACCAGTTCTAATGTTTGTTGCCTGGACGTCTGCAACAGGGAGGCACTCATTGGACTCAGTGGGCGCTTGTTCTCGGTGAAGTAATAAGGTCTTTGTAGCTTCATAGGTTCGACACGCAGGTTAAAAAATATGTACGTAGAACAATTTTGAAGTATCAGCAATATTCATACTTCTGATTGATCGATGCCTGAAAACACTCGTCTGTAACTTATTATTCAGGAAGATCTGTAATATCAATTCTTGATGGTTTTCTTGCATTATCTTTCTCATTCTCAAATCTTTAGTGTCATTTCATGTGGTTTTCATAAAATACGCTGCCTTTGGAAGAGGAGGCTGTGGATGTATACATCTAAGGAAATCATCCTAGCGTGGGTAGTTTGCAGAACAAACAGGTCCATTGACTCATCCGATGTGCTTTGGGAATCATCCTTCAGGGCCATAAAGCAGAGGTGGCAATCCCCAAGCCAGAGATAAATTAACAATTTAACAGTAGCCGCTAACAGGACATGGAGAATATGTTGCTTTCCATATGGAATCGGCCTGAGTTGGGGTTTCAAAGTTTTTTCTTTCACAAGAATATTTTTTTATTGTGAAGGTTTAAGGGGCAAAGACATGCCGAATCGCCTGTTTTGCTGATTCAGACCAAGTGTCAGCCAAATTTTCTCAAAGGTCACAGGTCCACGCATCGTATCCGGGCGAGGCTGGTATGAAATTTTAGTGGTTGGTATGAAATTGTAGTGGTTGAGTCGCTGTCGGTTAGGGTACACTGATCAGGATAAATGAGTGGTGACACCTTGAGTGGTGATCTGATCTGTAATCAGGCGTTGAAACTTTCTGATAGCAACAAATGAGTTTATATTTTTGAACGACTATTATCAAGCCCGTACAATCTAAGTCTAACTGGTGGCACTATCGCCTTGTAGGGTTGCACGTGGCCAGTACTGTACTGGTTTACGTTTTGGAAGGAACAGATGTCCCTACAGTTTTGGAAGGAACTGATGTCCCTACAATTAACAATATCATTCTTCTGTAAACTATTGGTTACCGAAGAAATGATGTTACTCCAGTTTCCAAATGATGTTATCTTTGAAAGCTAAGAAAACGATAAACCCCACAGGCCACAGAAAATACAGGCCTTTGGTAGTAACGGACGTTTGAGCGTGAATTCTGGGTCACATGTTCCGTTCCGTCCCAGTTGGAGATACGACATTCAAGTTGCACTCAGCCCATGATTAAATGAAATGCATGTCTTACTCTGCCTAACAGCAGCTTGCTTTGGAAAAGTCTGCACTACGTCAGGATGATGAAGATTTCAGTAATTACCGTCACTAGTATGGGAGAGATCGTTGGGTTGGCACAGGATACCTGCTCAAATTGGATGAGACGATGATCTAATTTTTCAGTTGGTAACATGCCCAGTCCGTACAACCAAGCAAGAGCAATCACAGGTGTTCACGAGTTCTTTTTAGGGTTTTCTTAATGAAGGAAGAAATCCCAAGTGAGCAACAACAATTTATGGGCTTTTTGAAATATAAAATGACAAAAAAAGTTATATGCATATAGATATATGAAAGCTAATAAAGTGAGGAAATACAAGCGCAAGAGTGATGCAGAAGATTTGTATTATCTAAAATTTTGTTGTCATTTTGTTTCTAATTTCATCGTTTTAAAACTTATGAGGGGTTGACTAACGTCAGTGTTTAGACTTAGTAGGGAGCTATCTACAAGGGCAATATCTGGTTTATGGATCTTGATATTTTTAACTCAGGTTTTCCGGATCTGACCCGTTGCAACCTTATGGACGCCGGAAGGGGCATGACCCCCTTTTCACCGTGGCCGCCTTTATCAGCGTGCCGTGGTGGGCCGTCAAACATTTTGCGTGTGGAAAAAGGTAAAGCTTCGATGCTTTTATAGACGCGTGATCCAACAGATATCCGATAGAGATCCATCTTGATGTGGTACGACCGGATCCACATCCCTAGAATGCAAAGCGTATCAACGGAGAGTATCGAACATAAAAATGAACCTTATCCAGATCAAGAAAGAGATCGGCGAGAATGGGGGTCTCATCCGATCCTTGCAAGAAACGGATCAAATTTTAACTTGTATGGGGTTGAGTTGAGTCATCCGATTTTTTTATTTTATTTTATTATCACACCCGAGTTGCATCGAGTCGGATGCATATTGAACATTGGTGCAGTTTCGATTCACACTCGAGTCCACTTAATGTTATATTACTAAATTATTTATATAATATATGTTGTATGTTATATATATTAATAACTAAATTGTAATAATCATATATACATGCTTATTCTTATCTTTTTATATATAGAATAAATTAAAAAATAATAATAAAATACCCTCACCATACCGCCACACCTAATACCACTCCGGCACCCGCAACCCGCTCTAGTGAAGCAGTTGGACACTTGGGTTTTGATTCATGGACCAACCGAGTTTGGATTTGGACTTGGATTCAGACCACAAAGATCATTCCGCCAAGGTAATTTTGAAAATTTTCATTTGGAGTCCCATAAGTTGATCCAAATTTCAGTGAGACGTCAAACGTTTCAAGTGTTGAAAATACCGTCTTGCCTCGACTCCTTTCTCTCTTCAAATAAGAGAAGAAATGTTAAATTTCTTTATCTATGACCGCAACTGGACCTCCAACCAAATTAGCTAGCAACCTCTTCTTTTTCGTTGTTTTTCTTATCTCTATGGGCTTATCTTGATGTTGAACCTCCGCCTCATTTAAAAAAAAAAAATGTGCAAGAACAAAATTTTCAGATGGCTTTTTAAAAATGATATCAGATTGATCGCAACTAAGTATATAAAAAAATATTTTGAATGTGATGATTTTTTTTCACACGAATTTTCAGTAATGATGCTATCTCAAGCGTACGGTTGAGTGATCTCGAACTATGTTACAATTGCAATATTATTTTATTATATCTGGTAAAATGGCCTTATTGCAGTGTAATATATTCATATTATTATGACATGTTATATAAACATTGTAGGACAAAATTTGGTCTAAATGTGAAGTTCGGAGTCAGATCCAATGTTTGGAATGAAGATATGGTTCTAATATAACAATAAGGATAAAATTTCAAACCAATCTAATCGCCATACTAAATCTGCAAATTTGTATTGTTTTTGTCACATCACTATAAATTGATGAATTCCTCTACAAGGTATGAAAAAAGCATGTGGCTTCAAGGAATTTTAGACATGTTTACGAAAGCACTAGACCGTAAGTAGGTATTGAATAACAACTAAAGCAACTGCTAAGCAGTACAAAATTTTAAATAATGTGCGTACGTGTACACATAAATATGTATATACATTAGTAGCTTCATGTCATGGCAGAAAACTTATCTCAAAATTAAAAGAAAACAAGATTGATTCAGGTGCCTTTCTATTAAATATAATGTTGGTCTGCAATATCTCCGCATGTATTAGCACATAAATATCCAACGGAGTCATTACCAAGACAAATTATATAATTTCTTCTTTTTTTCTTTTTTTTTTAAGAGTAAAGAACCGTCAGATAACCAACCACTTAATAGTCTCATCCAAGAAATAATCCTTCAGTGAGTCTCAAGAACAACACTCGAAAAAAGGAGATTCATGAACAATAGAGCTTGGATTTGATCTGGTGTAATCGGAGACTCATCCCTAGGAAAGATAGTCACACAGTCGTTATTAAATTGATAAAGTGATCTCGTAATCAACCGAGTTAAATGAGTTTTTTGAGAAGAACCATAGCGACGACGCGATATTATTAACAAACTAGGATGTGATATAAAAATTTGGGCGAGATTTGAATATAAACAGAAACTTTTCTTTATTAATATAAACAGAAACTTTTCTTTATTATTATATTTTTTAAATTCTCCTCTTCGAAGTTATGGAGATGCCCCAACGACTTTATTATAATAGGGATCGTCACGGTTTGCGTGTTCCTTTTTTTTTTTGTTTTGAAAATTGGGGCTTCTTTCTGTCTGGAGAATTTTTTAAGTTCTCCAAATAGAAAAGGAATCGACAATTTCTCTGATTCGCTTACTAACTGTTTGGGTGATTTTTCTCTCTCTCTTTGCTGCATATATGTTGGACTGTCGCTCTCTCTCCCTCTCTTTCTGCTTCATAGTTATTGGGCGAGAAGTTAGCAACCCTCGTCCGTTTTCCCTCATCTGAGGTAGGTTTTTTTCTGATAGTGCATCCAAGACAGACTTGGGATACCGCGTTTAGTGCTTCCCGTCATCCCATGCTTCGACTCCGCTACCTGCAGCGGTGTAGATGCCTCTCGGTTTAGTCGGCCGGTCGTTCAGATTTTTATTTATTTTGGTGAAAGAAGCTGTTAGATATTAATTCTGTGTATTTTGGCAATGAATCGTCTTTTTTCGAAAGCTGTTTCTCTTGATTTTCTGTCTGTGAATATATGGGTTCAGTTTTGAGGACCACCCTCGTCATCGACACAGCCAATTGTTGTGTTTTCTTGTGGGAGTTATTATTTTTCCTACCCACAAAAGAGAATGTAGAAAAGATGGAGTTCTAGTATTTGGTAGGATGGATGCGAAGATCTGTTGAGTTTTTTTTTTCCCTCAACTTAAACTGTAGCTCGGAACTATACATTCCGACATTTGAGAAAGTTGCGGCTTTGTGGCTCTAGTTCCCTTTGTCTATTCGTTTTGGGGAGGATCAATGTGGGTGTTGTAAAGTTCCTTTGGAATTGATCCTAGAGTACTCTGACGAAGATTTTAGGATTTGGCTATCGATTTTCTTGAGAAATGAGCGGAAAGGAGATCAGGAAAGTTGGTGGGCACCACTCTGTGAAAGCTTTCGGTGATCGCCGATGGCTTGTTCCTTTCACTGCAACCTCGATGATCACTATTGTTCTGTTCTTGGTCGCCGTATTTGAGCTTTTTTCTGATCCGGATGGTGGGAATTCGCTTTCTCTTGATCTCGTAACATTCAACAGACGAGAAGATTACAGTGGGTATTTCGTGGAGTCTGAACTAGTTAAGCCATTGTCCACGAGACGTGCCGTCGAGGCGCCAAGAATCGCCTATCTTGTCTCTGGAATGAAAGGTGATGGGCAGCGGATGAAGAGGATCTTGCAGGCTATTTACCATCCAAGGAATCACTATGTTGTACATTTGGATCTTGAAGCTCCTCCTAGAGAGCGTCTCGAGCTGACCATGTTTGTTAAGGGAGAAGCCGTGTTTCAGGAAGTGGAGAATGTGCACATGATCGCTACCTCCAACTTGGTGACATACAAGGGGCCTACAATGATTGCTTGCACCCTTCATGCTATAGCAGTTTTGCTGAAGGAGGGCAAGGAGTGGGATTGGTTTATAAATCTCAGCGCCTCAGACTACCCTCTTGTTCCACAAGATGGTTAGCATCTGTCTTTCTGATTCTTTGTTATACAAAGTAGTTACTTTCTTGCAATAAAATCACGATTTGGTGGTGTGCTTGTTGTTCTTCTTTTCTTTCTGTTCAAGCAACGCATGTGCTAGGTTGCAGGTTTCTTTGAGTTTTGGTTATCTTGCGTGCTCTTCTCAAGGTTCTTGCCTTGTCCTCTGCTAGAAACATAAATATAATGAGCATATGAAGAGATGCAAAACACAGTTGCTAATGTGATCGGTTGGGCGGTTGATTAGGAAACATCATGCATATGCCTTTATTTAAGTAGTTTATATTTTATAATGTCGATTTAAATGTATTCTATTTTTATTTTGCTTGTTACTTTTTCCCCCGAAAGGAAACAGTTAGCAGCTAATCGTTAGTACTTGGCTTAGCGGGTAAAATTGTCTGAATGTTTTATTCATCCGTATATTCAATAATTCACTTTATTACAAATCTCAAGATGATCTTGATAGACAAGAAATCAAATGAAAATCTCTTCTGAGAAAACATGGAAGATATACAGGAATTTACATACTTCTACATTTTACCAGCAGTATACTTTTCCAAACATCCATAGGTCTTGAAGTTTTTGTTGCTATAGCTGGATCTGGAAAGCTTGTATAATGATGTTCTCAGTTTCTGTGCAGATCTACTTCATGCTTTGTCTAAGATGCCAAGGGATCTTAACTTCATCGAGCACACACTTCAGAATGGTTGGAAAGAGTAAGCTTAATTTTAAGAATTTATGCTATCTTCCTATTTGCTTCATTTTTCTTGTTGGTCTACCTCAAGTATTTTTGTTTCAATGGTAAATCGTATGAATTTCTTTCAGGAATCAGAGAGCAAAACCTATTATTGTTGACCCTGGTCTGTACCTCTCCAAAAAATCTGAAGTATTTTGGACATCTCAGCATCGACCTCTGCCAACAGCTTTCAAGTTATTTACTGGTAATCTATTTATTGGGGTTGCTCAAGTTGACTAGTTCGTTTGTTCACTATGTTTATAGGCATAAGAACAATACCTTTTTCCTTACCAATATCTGTGTTGGCAATGTATTGATAATGATATACCAATATTGCATGTCGTAGTAGGTTTCTATGTAAATTTTGAGAAAATATGGGCAATATTGTGGCATTCTTTTATAAAAAATATGATCCAGTATGAAAGATAGGAAAGAACATAATTGGCATTATACCCTTGCAGAAAGAGTATTTGGAACATAGAAATGTTAGGAATAATGTAAAAACATTTAATTTATGGAAACTAAGATAAACAAAACTAAAGTGTAAAAAAGTAACAACAGGTACTTGCCTAGCTTATCAGAGTATCCATACTTTAGCGGCTTTGCCTGTGTACATGTGAACTTGGACGGTTGGACCACTATCAAAACTAACTTTTTGTCATAATTAACAAGTAAAACTAATATCTAAAATTTTCAAAAGAACGTCAAGATTTTTGTTTGTAGAGTACAAGCAAGCTCTACCTTTTCTTCCCTCTGTGGTGTACACTTGGTCCTATTTGTGAAGCTCAGTTTGAGGGAGTGTGGAGGAAGCTGATCAGGAAATATGGATCCCAATTGAAAACTATCCTTAAATGTGAAGTTTGATTTTTTGCAATGATGCCATCCATGATAACTTTATGTTTTTTTCAAGACAAAGTACCTTCCTTTGCATACATGTATATATGCATGCATATATGTCGCTCTTAAAGTATCCTAATGGACATTTTGCCCTTAGAAGTATCTTAATGTTATCATGGTATTATTGCATGCAAAATAACATAGCTCTCTGCTGGCTTCGCTGGTCAAGTGCCTCAGAATTTCATACTTTTCTTGTTTGATATAGTTTTTAGACCACTAACAGAAAAACCTCCGAAACTGGTGATATTGACGGAGAAACACCCAACAACAGGCCTGAGCTACCTTTTGGCAGGATGTTTACTATAAAAAGTCGCCTTTCTTCCCATTCCAGCTGCAGTAGAGTGCCTGAACCTGAAGCTTCTGCTCATGCCCCTTACGTTATAGTAAGTACTTTGCTGGAGAAGAAAACAGACACTCTGAAACACATATGAAGAATGTTCCCCACACCTGTAGGTTCAGAACCCCTTAGTTGAAATTCATTTATAAGCTATTTTTGCAGTCCCTTTAGCTGAAAGCTTGACTTCCTACTTCGATATGGTTGGAACTTGGAAGATATCTGTTTGGCAATAAGGTTACTAGATGTTGATTTGTAATTTCACGAGCTCAGATACAAACCTTCATTTGGATTTTACATTGTACCAATGTTGTAAAAAGCGTATCGTAAGGCGTATCGTTCGGGCTTTAAGATACGCCGTATCGTAATGTATCGTAACGTATCGTAACCGTATCGTAAATTTTTTAAAAAAATTATTAATAAATCAGAAAAAATTTTACGATACGGGGGGTGTATCGTACCGTAAATCGAAAACGGTACGATACGTATCGTACGATACGGGGTCGTATCGTACGATACGTACAACATTGCATTGTACAGTGCAAGTATTTTGTGCCCCATGGGTATATTAAGGATGTCTGTCTATCTTGTCTTCCAAGTAGAATAATCATTCTTCTTGAGCGACATTGTCTCTCTTTGGATATACCGGGAAGAGCATGACATACTTCACTCATAAAGTCATCCCAACAGGACAAATTACTAATTGCTCTTGTTTGATCCCTTCTCCTGGTTCAACGTTTTTGCCTGTCAACATGCCATCTCTATTAAAGTATTTGTTCTCAATTTATTTCTTTTGGTTGTTGGGGAGGAAGGATGTTCCTTGTCCTAAAAAGTCTATATAATATGCTTATCCTAGAAACAAATGTTTCTTTGGCATACAGTAAAAGCATCTGTGCAGAAAAGTCCATAATATCAACTCTAAAATTTTGATGGAAGATAAGCTGCTTTTTCTTGCAAGAACTCCAATTTCTTAGAGTGAAACTAAACTTTTCTCACAGTTTCTTGGTGATGTTTTGCAGGATCTGCGTGGGTTATGCTCTCTCGGTCCTTTCTTGAATTTTGTATATGGGGTTGGGACAACCTTCCACGTACAATTCTGATGTACTACACAAACTACATCTCCTCACCAGAAGGTTATTTTCATACGGTCATCTGCAACTCAAAGGAGTTCTGTAGTACCACAGTAAACCATGACCTGCATTACATTTCATGGGACAATCCTCCCAAGCAACACCCTCTTATCCTGTCGGTCAAGGACTTTGATCTGATGGTAAAAAGTGGTGCACCATTTGCTCGCAAATTTGGTAAAGATAACCAAGTTTTGGATAAGATTGATAATGAGCTCTTGGGTCGGACAAACGGTCGTTTTACACCTGGAGCATGGTGTATTGGAAGTTCACAAGATGGAGCTGATCCTTGCATTGTGAAAGGTCGTGATTCAGAGTTCAGAGTTGGTGGGCGAAGCAAGAGAGTGGAAGATCTGCTTCATGGCCTCCTATCAACAAATGCTAGCAGAAATGGATGTTGTCATGCTGGTGTAACATGAGAGTCAGAGCGGAGGTGTGCATGTAAGACTTCAAAGGGTTTAACTTCTGGCACCTCTGAGATTGATCTCTCCCCTGCTGATCGATTGTCTTCTTTCTTAGATCTCCTCTACCGTCAGTTACTGGGAAGCCATTTCAGAGGACATGTAACCTGGTGCTAGGTTTCTTTACTACCTTGTTTTTGTCTCAAACGTATTTGCTGCTTTTGCAGCACATCTTGTATATGTACTTAACAATGTCATAAATTATTCATTTTAAGCTAGTTTTCACAAATTTGACTACAGAGATGAATGTGAAATGGATGAAACGATAAGAACTAAAAGAAAAATCATGAAAATCCGATGTTCAGACTAGATTTGATAAGCATAGAAAATTAACACTTAATTTTTAAGACTTTATAGAATCTCATTTGTGCCGTTGGCTTTCATGATTTAATCCTTGAAATTTGAATATTTTGCATTCATCTACCCAGTTGATTTATGAAAAATGACACTATTTGAAAGCAGTAGACTCTAGAGGATTGAGCAAATGATTATCTGCCCTTATATACACGCACAAAGGCCTAACTTATTTCTTGCTAACAGGAGCGCCCTTAGGTTTAGAATATTAAAGATCTTCAATTTTGAGATTCACAGGTATAAAGGTCTGACCCTCCTTTTTCATGCTAACAGATGCTCCCTTAGATTTTCTCTGAATCTCATGATTTTTAAACTTTGAGATTCACATATATATGATCAGATCCTCGCCTAGATTTCTGAAGTCAGACCTGAAAACTTACATCACTTTTAAGACGTCAATATAGAGAAGATCGGCATGACCCCCTCCACAAGGAGGAAACATAAATTTAGCAAGCTTTACCACTAATTTATATGCCAATTTCACCATAAAGGTCAAGTTCATTAGTTCGAACTGTTTTTGGTGAGACATCCTTCCTTATTCTTGCCCACATTATTGTGTTAATTATCGCCAGTAAATTCATAATTTATGATCAACTTTAAGGGGGCTTGGCAGAGCTGGTTGAGCCAGCAGCTGGTAAGAGGTTGGTTTGATTTCCATGAGTGTCAACTTCTCCGACATGCCTTAGGAATTGAAGTACTTATCGCTGAGCAAGCAGCAATTTCTCAGCACAGGTGTGACTTCTTCGAGTAAAAACCTTAAAAGAAAACCCCCCAAAAAAAAAACAATCATGGATGATCGAATAAGTTGGACATAACCTACAGGTCTTGTAAGATACCACGTCGGTTCATTTGGTGGCAGAAGCCAAGTTTGGTAAAAAGTGTCAAATGGTCGAACAAGAGCCTCTCTCTATCTCTCTCTCTCTCTCAGATGTCCACATACACACAAGCGCAAGCGCATGTTAATTAACCAGCCACAAGATTAGTGGTACTGCTTTCATTACTCTCATTCATCAGTTCATGCATGTTGTCCTGAAATGGTAGATTAAACGCATACATCCACGAAAGCTGAAACATAAGCTTTTCAATCAGCCGATGCCAACTTCATATAGCTCTTGGTAGTCGTTTCCTTGGAAAGATCAGTGTAATACCCTTTCTCTACACGGAGTCCCTCCTCACTCGCCAGCAGTTCAACCTCCATCTGCACTTCTTTGTCACCAATCCTGTCTGGTTCCAGAAACATGAAGGCAATCTCCAGCTTATCTCCATGCAGTAGCGCAAGTGCCTGCACGCCGGGAAGGCCGCCGCCACGAGTACTCACCCTTCGCGCAATTGTACGAACAAGATCGACGTCCTTTGTTAGTGCTGGTATGTTGTAGCTGTCGACCCACGGGCTCGCCCCCACGAAGACGACGCCCTTGTCTTCGTCCACATACTGTGGACCTTCATCTGGACTTATGGGGAGCACATTAGGCAGTGACCACCCTGCCCACTGATTGCCCATGAAATTGGGTGTGAAATAGTCCAGTTCCCTTCTTAGTGAGCTTAGAGCCCTTCCCTGTGGATCGGCAGCTTCATAGAGGAACACTGGTACTGCAGTATCATAATACATATTGTAATGGTTTCTCTTTTATTTCCACACTATTCCGAGATGAAGTCTCGGTGTACATGCTTATACGGTAAGCAAGCAAGGTTGATTTCAGTGTTATGCCCACAACATGGAAAACCGTGTACCCACGGTATAGAGGCATTTTCGTCATTTGGCATTGGCTATTTTTGTCTACACATACCACTTTTGCCCTTATAGAGGAGTACCTTTCGTTTAGCAAATAGGACATTTTGGTAAATTTTCAGCACATTTTGGTATTGTAGGCAAGGGTTTTTGGAATATTTACAATTTCTACCAGTTTGAAAGGGGTTCTTGAGAAGTTCTTCAAAACACTTTAAACATGAAATTCATTTTTTTTTTCTTAATTCAAGGGAGACCCATGGCCTGCGTGGTTTAAAAATGCTTTGTTAATATCAGTTCCCTTAAGACAAGTTTTGCTTGAAACACAAAATGAAAGAAAGAGACCTTTTTGATATGCTGTGTGGTGTCCTGGCAGGTGTCGAACACATAAACAGTGCCCCAGACACACACCGCATCTTGTCGATCAAAAAAACGAAAAATGCCCAGAAGTTGTCTCTGAGAACCACTGGAATTGCTTACTGTCTAAGTATTTTATGTTCAATAAACTTAAAATAGGAGATGGGCTTAAAACCGATTTAGCCCAGATAGAAGTGCGTATCTCGGTGTAACTTGGCCGACTCCTCGTTGAGATATTGCGTTACTAACTGAGACAAGTTTGATCTTGGCCCAGACATGGCTCAAGATTTCAAAACTAAAAGAAACTGAATTTATCTTTTTTCTTTACTGAAAATAAGGTTTTGTCTTCTGGTTTCAATCATTTCCTACCATTCAATGACACAGACATCAGAAACGGCTAGTGAGAAAAGACCAAGCTGAAGAACATGGAGCTCACACTACTAATTTTAACGGATAACTCCCTGCCATTCAGCTTCCTTTTCTCACCTGAGGAACTAGCAGGTTGCGAGGACCTAGTGCAGGGAAAATGTATTCCCTTCCCACTTGATGAAACAAACAGCGCCCGAGTATTGTGAAGAACGGGAATAGTCCGGCTGCGGATTCATTTTCTCAACGGATATTAATGAACCATAGCCATTAATTTGGTCTGCATTTTTAAGATGGATACTGATAAACCTCAGCCGGAGACAAAACCTGAAGCAGTGGCAGCGCTACTCACCATGAAGCCTGCCGCCGATGTCGGCGGCCACCAATTTGGCGAGGTTGGCCACTTCATGCAGGGTGGATTGCGCCAGCGGATGGAAGCTGATGTGATCTACCACACCAAGCCGTGGATGAGTCCCACATTGTGTTCCCAATTCTATGGTCTTGTAGGCTTCCTCTGTCATGGCAAACAAAGCTTGCCTTAGTGGGCTGTCAACCACACGGGCTTCATCTTCTTCAATCAGGTAGGAGACGATGGTGTATCGAGTTCGATTGTAGGCGTAATCAGGAAACTTCTTGGTGATGGTAGCTTGCGGATGATGGGCGGCTGCCCTCTCAATTGCTTCTAGCGCCGCGTCGTTTCTACCTTCTGAGATATAGAGCTTGCAGGCCACCAGTTTGGAGTGCTTCATCTTCTTCTTCATGATTAACAAACAGAGGTGTCAGAAGATTTGATGCTAGTTGGGGAAATAAGAATGGGTGTTCTTGAAAACTGAAACTCAAATAAAGAAAAAGTTGAAACCTCAAAACAAAACAAATTGGTCAAAATGAGGAAACAATCCGGATTTAAGTTCCTAAAGTTCAACAGGTTTCATCTATGTTGTGGGAGAGAACACACCGTGTTTAGAAAGTCGGCCATCTAAGATATCCGAATGATGGCCCAACAATACAAGTTGGGCATTTCAGGAACCGCTGAAAAGGTGGGGAAATAATCCACTGACTTCTTGAAATCCACTTCCAGGGTTCAGAGAGAAGAATGCAAAAAGGGACCAAGGACAAACCGGTGAGTCTCAAATGCCATTAAATGAAGCTAAAACCGTGTGAGTCCACAGAACTTTTTATAATTTTACGGTAAGCGATTAATATCAACAAAAGTTCAAGTTGCCCCAAACTGAAAATGCAGTTTTGTCATCTAACCTCATAATTCGTAAACTACAGACATGTTGGCATCTGTAAATCGAAAGAAGCGATGATATTTCTGAAAGATTTCCTAAAGCAGGCATGAGAGAGAAAGAAATTGGTGCATTGACGTACCTTTGCTCTCTTGCTCTTCCCTCCTCTGCCTTTCTGCAAAGAGGCATCAGCTAGCAATGGATAACGCAGACGAAGCCCACTCCCTAAATATAAAGCACTACAAAAGAATATTAAAATGAATAAAGAAAGAAAATGCAGGTGGGTTGCAGGCAAAACGAGACGAAGATATCACGAAAGCAAGAAGCACGAGATTATTTTGGAACAGCACTGCAAATAGCATTTGTTCAAGCCACGTCAAGGGGGCCCGACCTTCATCATCACAGGGAGTTCCTACCCTCCCTCATACCGCTTTTAGCCCACAGATCTAGATACCAACTCTTTTAGCCCAGCCCACAGATCTAGATACTGTTGGTATATGGAACTTGAGATTTTTTTAGAGAGTGTCTATGTTCATTTGAGAGAAAATAGAAAATAGAAAAGATCTACATCTCGTCGACAAACAGAAACTTTGATTAGGAGCTTACCTGCCCTCTAATTCTAAAATAGTTTCTACTTCTTATTTTTACATGATCTCTGATCAAAATCATGTTAGGGAAGCCAAGTACTTGTACTCCATCCTTTACGGTCGGTCCTGCTAACCATCTCATAGGGCCTTTCAGTGCTGAACTCAAATGTGGGTGAACATGGTCACGAGCAATGGCGGAGTTATGTTGTAGCTGGTGTGGGCAATTGTCCACACCATCTCACAAAAATTACTTTATCTATATATAAAAACTTCATCAATTATCAGTTTTTTTTTTTTTTGGCATATGAGTATCTCACAAAATTTACTTCATTTAAATATAAAAACTTCATCAATTATCAGTCTTTTTTTTTCTTGGCATAGGAGCGTTTCTTAAAGTTTAAAATTTAAACTTCAATTATCGTCAGCCAAAAAATTTCTGGCTCTGCAAGAGGGTAGGCTTGAGAATCAATGTGAGGTTCAACTTTAGATGGTTTTGCATCTGCTTTACCGTGAGAGAGAAAATATTCAGAAACCAGGCTGCTTAACGATGCATTAGAAAGGTGAATTTGCTCTTCGTTTTCCACTGTTCCTCTTGTGGGCCTGTGAGAAGACAACCTCAAGGGTACCTAATCCATGGCCATTCTCAGCAGTGGTACTCTCTTTCTCTTTAATAAGTTAGACGCTGACATGCATGTGCATTCAACACTGCCAACGTGCAGTAAATTGTGTGGTGCCTGATTGTCCACTTGTAATAAATAAACCATGTCTTGAAATAGATATTTTCCGCATTATTTCAAGCCCACCCCAAAACGAAAGTCCCCCTTTTCCGGATCCAATTCTCTGAAAGTTCCATTGTCAAGAGGCAGTAGCCAGTGGATAGTAGAGTGCCTCCAAAATCAAAACCTCATACCGTTTTGGCAGCTTCCTGAAATTTTTATTTATTTGGAGTCATATCTATGTGCACGTGAAATTTGAAGGTGACTTTGGCTGAAGATTTAGATCTCATTCCTTTAACTATATGGACCCGGTAAAATGTATTTTGGGAGAACTACTTGTCCAGTTATTCTTGCCAGTGGATAGTAAATTGCCTCTAAATTAGGCATATCTGATTGTGACCTGTAATTCGTTTACAATATGTGTGACCTGAAGCTTTGGTCCAAGCTGCTTAACTGAATATCATTAAGTTTATATTTTATTTTTAGGATGACCATCTTATGGTTGCCAACTGCAAATAGTTTTGCAGGAAATTTGAAGCATTCGTACAATATGGGCATTGAATCTCATATTTTTTCCTTGCTGGATTTAATTTTGCCAGGTCGATTAACGTATATTATTTGGTGGACTGCTGATGCTTCTGCAGGGTGATCCGACCTCAAAACTCTCTTAGTTCCAGCTGGACCAGCGGTTGATGAGTCATTTTCCATGAATCAGAAAATGTTCTCTAACATAGATATGTTAACATAAGCTTCGGGCAAAAATTAGTGGCTGCAGTTTCTAATACAGAACCACAGTAGAACTTCCAATAAGTTTTCAAGATTTTGATGAACATTTCAGCTGGGCTTGATTCTACACTTGCAACGGGAACAGATTTCATTTTTTCCGACCATTCGTTTCTGAGGTTTTAATTTCATTGAACTATTGGAATTGTTTCCAGAGACTGCATCTGTTAGGAGTTACTATGGGCCTGATGATGGCTTTGATGCAGAGAAGAAATCGGAGCCCATGTCCATCCAGCAAGGATCTTGCTTACTATCGTCCTTATGTGGGCCTGACTTTGTTTTGGCCCTTACAAGGTAACCTCCACCTGACATTGATCCATTTCTGTCCTGGGTTCTGAGAAATGAGGAAACAATCCAGATTCAAGTTCTTCGAGTTCTAGAGGTTTCACTTCCAAGTTTTATGTTGTGGGAGAGAACACACATGTGTTTAGCAAGTCGGCCATCTAAGAATGATACCTCAACCATATAAGTTGGGGATTTCAGGAACCTCAAAAGGTGGCGATAGAATCCAACTAACTTCTTGAAATCCACTTCCAGAGTTCAAAGAGAAGAAAGAAAAGGTGACCAAGAACACAACGGTGAGAGTCTCAACGGCCGTTAAATGGAGCTGAAACAGTGTGAGAATCCTCATTTCAACATCGTAAATAGTTCCAGGAAACTTTTTATAATCGCATGAATGGTTAGTGATTCACATCAATAGTTCAACTTACCCCAAAATGAAAATGCCGTTTTAAATTCTCACCTCATTCGTGAACTACAGGCGTGTTGGCATCTGTAAAACCAAAGAAGCCATGATATTTCTGAAAGATTTCCTAAAGCGGGCATGAGCGAGAGAGAGAGAGAGAGAGAGAGTGGTGCATAGACAGTCCTTTGGTCTCTCTGCCATCCCTCATCTGCCTATCTGCAAATAAGCATCAGCTATGGATAATGCAGATCAAGAAAGTCGAAGCCATTACTTAAATAGCTTTACAGAAAGAATGCTAAAATGAATAAGGAAATAAAATGCAGGTGGGTTTAGGCAAAACGCGACAATGATATCACGAAAGAAAGAAGCACGAAATTATTTTGGAAAAGCATTGCAAGAAGCAATTCTTCCTCAAGCGGGCCAGACCATCATCACACAGAGTTCCTTTTCTCCCTCTTACTGCTTTTCACCCACAGATTTGGAAAACTCCCAAGAAACAGGAATTGGATTAGGAGCTCACCTGCCCATTAAGTCTAAGATAGTTTCTGCTTCTTATTTTTACATGATCTCGTATGAAAATCATGTGGGGGCTCGTGTAAGGAAATGAAGCGGAATGGCAACTACTTATATCTATCTTCCAATGGTGCCGTTGCTGGTCCATCCTTGGTTGATCCTGCTAACCATCTCGAAGGGAAGGTAACTACGCAATTTTTATGCAGTTATGTTCTAGAAATTGGTGTCTTGAAATTGTTAGTGAAACCTTAACGGTATGTATAGCATGAACTGAAAGATAAATTTTGTCTGGTTTAGTTTTCTTTTACTGATTGTATAACAGAGGTGTTGTAATTTACTGCAACAATATGATGTTGTTGCCCTGTACAACATGTATCCTTAATATCGAGGTGTTGCATCTCTCGTCATATGACCAACCAAGAGAGGACATAAACTTTTACCATGACTAATTATTATCAATTCAATGGATATGAGACAAAAGTTAAAACAATTCACTACCGCATTAATTTCAAGTAGTTTTCAACAATATTCACTCCACTGACTTTAGCTTCAAAAATTTTTGAACAATCTGTTCTTGTGACAGATCAGTGAAGTAACCCATCTCTACACTCATTCCTTCTTCCTTCGCCAGCCTCTCCACTTCTCTCTGTACTCTTTCTCCTCCAATCCTGCTGGGATCCAGAAGGTTACAGGCAATCTCCAACCTCTCCTTGCCATGCAATAGTGCCATGGCCTGCACCCCAGGCAGTCCACCATTTCGTCCGCTGACTTGTCGTGCAATCCTACGAGCAGCAGCCATGTCTGTCGACAGAATTGGCACATTGTAGTTATCGACCCATGTTGTTGCACCAACAAGTGTGATGCCCTTTGCACGATCCAAATGAATGGGACCCTCATCCGGCTTCAGTGCCATAGAATCTGAAGCTGCCCATCCTACCCACTGATTGTCCACAGAATTGGGCTTGAAGTAACCTAATTGCCTTCTAATATAGTCCAGCGGTCTGCCCTCTTGATGAGCTGCTCCGTAGAGGAAGGTTGTGACTGCAAATTGAAAGAGTCTAACAGCCTTAAGATGGAAAAAAGGCACCCAAATTCAACGAGAATGGACTCTCAGATACAGTCACTAGCACAGCAGAAATTTGGTGAATTTCATGAAACCTGCAGGTTTCTCATAGTAGCAGAGAAAAAGTTCAAATGCTGCTACGAGCTCAAAATAGACGTAATAGCACAAATAACCAGAAATTATCATGAGACTTAACAAAATGAACATCTAATTACTTTATTCTTTCGATATAGTTTAGTTCTTTACCTCTGATTCATTGTTTCTGACTGTATATTATCATAAGGAAATTCCTGCTCTTTCTTGTCCGGTTTTTTTTTCTTTCGTATCCCACAAGATTTTAACCGACCACAAAAAAATCTTTTTCTGAAGAAAACTTCGCAACAAGTCCTAGCCTAAGATTTCAGAGAAAGCGATTCCTAAAATAATAGGGTAACACCCAAAAAAAATTTGAAGAGAGCTGCTTACGTTGGAGGTTGCCACCAAAATTGGCAGCCAGATTTTTAGCAAGTTGAGCCGCAACATCTATGGAAGCCTGCCCCAGAGGATGAAAGCATACGTGATCAACCACTCCAAGGCGTGGATGAGTTCCGGAATGTAATTCCAAATTGATGGCCTTCAGTGCAGTCTCCACCATTGCGTATGCCGCTTGCTGCAGAGGGCTGGAAGCAGCGCTGCCAGCCGAGGCCTTGTCATGAGCAACATCAGAAACGAGCGTGTAACCAACTCGATTGTAAGCACTATCTTCAAACTTGTTAACAATGGCAGCTTCAGGGTGAAGTGTGGCAGCTCTTTCAATAGCCTCCAAGGCTCTGGCGTTTCTGCTCTCCGAAATATAGATCTTGCAACAGGCCAATATGCATTGCTTCATCATTTTCTTCTTCCTCAAAAGAAAGACCACCGAACAGAGAACAACTTGCTATGGGCCACAGATTCTATTTTGGTGCCGGAGCAACCTCCTTATCGTTATGAAAAAATATCATATTTTAGGACCAAAATAGCCTTTGACCATGGCTGGTGGTGAAAAGCGGGAAACAATATAAGAGTTACAATCTAGAAGTGGTAGATTCAAACCTTTCAGTTGGCTGAAAGCAAGAAACAAGTAAGAAGCTACGCAAAGAATCAAGATAAGAAGAGAAATATGAACTGTCAAAATTGAAGAACAGTGACGTTCATGCATGCGAATCTGCAGTAAAATGCCCTTGAGATTTTATAAATTGGAATCAGGCTTGGCCCATTCCTCTTCTATTTGTCAAGAAGTAAGGAGCGAATCACATTGTTGAAAAATGCAGAATACCAAGTTCTTAGACCAGAGGTTTGCCTTCAGACTCCGATGTTTGCTAATGAGAAGATTTGGACAAGAGAATCATTTGATTCCTGACTTTCAGCAGACAAAGCCATGTTTCTCTATCAAATTGTTCCAAATATCGAAACTTTTCTCTAAAGAAGTATTCTGTTGTCTAAAATCAACACCTTCACAGCCCAGGTGGACTTGAGCCGTAAATGGACAAGCAACATAAATCATCAATTTTTAAGTGGAGTGAGATGCCAAACTGATTTGTTTTATGCTTGTTCAAATACAGATATCTCTTACGTTCGTGCTCGAAGATTGGGCATTTCACGATTGAATCCGCCGTTTCCTCACGATCTCACATACTCAGGGGAAGATCCTATCTGGGTCCTCAGTGGAACATGACAGAACCGCCAACTCCTCCACCCTTTGAGCCAGACTTTGAGATCCACCTGCTTTATTTCCTCATCCCCGAAGCCAGAGGCCAACGCCTTGCCACATACCGTTTCGTACTCTTGCTGAATAGGGCGATAGATGAAGGTCGGCTAGGAAATGAGCACGCCCTACCATGGCAAAGTGCCAAAGGAGGCAGAGGACGAGAGATAAAGGAGTAGGGAAGGCCTCTCTCCTCTCTGGCTCCGTATCGATGATTCGTGCCCCTCGACCGTATCGTATGCCGTCCCTTCACCTGCCAAGGAGGAACCCTTTTGGTCGATGAATTTTCATTTCACGTCCTGCTTTTTCTTTATAGGCCCCATTGCGGATCCATTTCACTAAAATTCCTGAGTCCACTTCAATCTCATATTGAAATTGGCCTGAAAGGCTCGATTCAGTCAGCTTACTCAGAAGAACCATACTTCCAGTATATGGTTCTCATTAAGATGAGCATCAAGTGGACAGCCCAAAGTCGACCAATGATTCCGTCCATTTGGTTGAAACTTTTATTTTCTAATCCGTATTCAAATCCGTGTTCTACTTCTGAATTTGAATGAAGAACCCAAATGAATTACGGATCATCATGTCCAAATAGGATTCCTCGTAGGAATGTATTAGATTGGTAGTTCGTATGTTCAAATCCGAGTTGATTTTCTGAACAACATGTCATGGAAAAACTTGGCAATTTTTTACGTGGGAAATTTTGTGTAATTAAGGAACTTTAGGTACCTAGAGTTTTCATAGATGTAATAGTTCTCTCTGGGAAGAATTTGATTGGAGCAGGTTATATGATCTACTTGTTATGGGCTGGAAGCAACCAAAACATTCCCCTATGAGGGCAAAAAATCAAATCTGACAAATATTTTCGCATGAAATTATGAAAATACCCATTTGGTAGGATGTGGGAATATGTTTTCTCATGTTAGCAAGATAACATGGAAAGCTGTCTAGAATTCAATTGGTTTGAGAGCCCTGTTGCCTACGTCTGATTTGTATGGCACAATTAAAACTGTGGATCGAACAAACTTGGGTGAAATTAACTGTTTAACCTATGTCACAATGGTACGCCGTTTTTGGCGTTGTACCCGTACCGGTACGCCGGTACGTGTACCGGTACGCTGGTACGCGTACCGGTACGCCGGTACGCGTACCGGTACGCCGGTACGTTTGTGGTACGTTTGGATCTGGTTCCGGATCGGAACCAGATCCAAACCAAAGTTCAAACCAAAAAGAAATCAGAAACACGAAAAACCTAACGCGTTCCTCTTCTCCCCGACGACTCGACATGGTTTGGGCCTTTGGGCGTTTGGCGGTGACCAGTGCAGGGGACGACGGCGGCAGACGACGGACGACTGGACTCCGGCGACGGACGGCGACGAACGGCGGCGGCGGTATTGAGGGTTTTCTACTTTTCTCTCTTGATGGCTGATGCCCAATCTTATGAATTTTTCTCTTGAATCCTTGATTGTTGGNAAACCACTTGGCAGCCAATACTTCACAAGTTGATCTCTGATTCTGTACAAATTTTGATGTTGTTATAGTTTAAATTGGTTCCTTTTCTTGACGGTAAAGACGGGTTTTCTTGAATTTTAATATATAATAATAATTAATTATCGTATATAATAGTCGCCGTACCCGTACCTTTATTTTAAAAAATGCCGTACCCGTACCCTACCTCCGTACCCGTACCCGAACCCATACCCGTACCACATAGTGTTTAACATATCCAATTAAATTGAATCTTTGTTTAATGAAAGACACTTGGATGGAGAGGGGAGGCCCATACCTTCCGTCCCCAGGCTCCAACCGATGACTTTTTGACTCAGATTGGACGTATATAGTTTCCCCTGTTCGCGACGGCAGCGTGCTCTTCGTGGGAAGACTTGTATCCGCACATCGTGGTTGAGGTCTCTCCGATCATCCGTCCCTGTTTGTGCTTTCCCCTCTCTTTTTTTCCAGTTTTGATTTTTTTTTTTCCAAGATTTATGTTGTTGGTTCGCTCCCGTGATTCTAGTTTCTCCATTTTTCCCAGTTCAGTGATGCATTTGATTCATTCTATCTGTTTCGCTCCGTCAAATACTGGGACTGATCACTTGTTTATGTGCGGAGATAACTGAAAATTAGGGTTTAAGGTTTTTGTCTTCTTGAATCTAACTGCTTTCGTTGAGACTGTATAATGCTAGTTGCTCGATGATATTTGAGCTATCGTTACTGATCGTGCTCATGATGCATCCGATCCAAAAGACGGGTTTTTTTAGGCGTCTGTTTTTTTTTTTTTTACTGCTTGCTACCTGTGAGCTCAATGGGGATATGAATGGATGAGCCCTTTTGTTTCTTCATTGGTTCGGTTACGCAATTTTCAGTTTGCTATTGGTTATTTTGAAATTCACGTGTTATCTGAAGCTTCATGGTTTGCGTGATTATGTCCTTTTTAGTTAACGGGAAAATGTAAGTTTGATTTGGTTAGCTGGTTGCCCATTGAGTTTCTGGCCTTCATTAGGTGTTACTTGTACCTCTTAAGTGCCAACAGTTAGAGGCCTTCTCTCGGCCACCAAACATATTCAATGATTTGCTGTGCAACCAGATGGAAGAAGTGATTGACTGAGTGGTAGATAACTTGCCTACGATCATTAGCTTCCTCAATTATGTGGGAGGAAGTGCTCCTTCCACCTAAGAGAATCTGGAATCTGTTCTATTCATTTTTAGATTTTAGACATTATTACTTTTTGGAGTTTCTCAACTTGAGTTCATTATATTTGGTCGTAGAAAAAAAATGACAGTTGGTTCAGTACCTGAATGTGTGAACAATCCTTGTTTCTTTGACATTATGCCTTACAAGCAATGATCATGTTTTCTCCTAATGTGGATATTTATAATGTCTTTAAGAAAATTTTGCTCATCTTCATATGCGACAACTCAGATCTTTTCAATATGTTTGAGTTCTCATAGTCGTTTTGTTTCTCAACAGGGATCTTCTGTTGTAAAATTTTCCCTATTGCAGGATGGATATAACACAATTTGATCCCAGGACCCTGACTCTTCTGGGGGCAGGAACTTGTGTGATGCTAAGTATGCATTTCACAGTCCAGCTGCTATCACAACATCTCTTTTACTGGAAGAACCCAAAAGAGCAAAAGGCCATTATAATAATCATACTTATGGCCCCCATCTATGCACTTGACTCTTTTGTTGGCCTGGTCGATATTCAAGGAAGTAAACCCTTCTTCACATTCCTTGATTCAGTTAAGGAATGTTACGAAGCCCTGGTAAGTGCTAATTATGATCTTGTTATCAGATTGCTTGCAAGATATCCTCATGACTCTCATCAAATTTAATCTTGGAAACAATTTTCAGGTGATTGCAAAGTTCTTGGCCTTGATGTATAGTTATCTAAACATATCAATTAGTCAAAACAGGGTGCCAGATGAGATCAAAGGAAGAGAAATTCACCACTCATTCCCGATGACCCTCTTTCAGGTATGCTTGTATTACTATTCAACAAGCATGTGAGCTACTTATCAATTACTGAAATCTTGTATGCACTAACTTTAGCTTTATCAATCATGTACGATGCAACTGTTTGTGCTGGGTGCTATTAAAGAAAACATATGCATATGCCTGAGTACCTCGGCAAACTTTAAGTCTAAGTGCCTAATTTTGAGTGAATTCAGCTTTTTATAATCACTGGTTGCTGCCTCCCATATCACACCCATCATTCTCCATCTTTTGTCATAGCTTTCATGTTGTAACTTCTGCTGAGGTGTATGATGTCTAGTTTCTTTGCACTTACTAATATATCCTCAACTGCAGCCACATGTGGTCCATTTGGATCATTATACATTAAAGCTTCTCAAGTACTGGACCTGGCAGTTTGTCATTATCAGACCTATGTTCTCCATTTTGATGATATTGCTACAACTTCTGGGGCTGTACACCAGCTGGGTCAGTTGGACAGTTACAATCATATTGAACATCTCAGTGTCCCTGGCACTTTATTCTTTGATGGTGTTTTATCATGTATTTGCAAAGGAATTGGCACCTCACAGACCTCTCTCCAAGTTCTTGTGCATCAAAGGGATTGTCTTTTTTTGCTTTTGGCAGGTACTGTTCCCTCCAAGTATCCCTTTTTTTCATCTAGTTAGTGTTGCTGGTAAGTACACTTACAATTTTGCAACTGAATTGTGGTTTTTCAAGTGCCCGTCATGTAGTTACTTGGCATTGAATACCAAGTTATCTGGCCATATCATGAATGATTCTAGATATCAGAACAGCCTCCAGTTTTTTATTTCAAGCCAAAAAGGAATGATAAGAAAAAGTGTATATGAAATAGAGCGACAATCACCAATTCACCAAAGATGAAAAATGGAAAAGGCCCTAGATTTATGGCCAAGTGAAGGTCCTTTCTGATTGACCTGCTCAGGAGAACTAGCAGTGAACATAGGGGTATTTCAGGATCCAGGTGGTTTAAGTGCCTAGTTTCATTCACCACAATTAGCCTTTTCTACTCTTGAGTACCTACTTGTGATGGGACCAGAAATGGGAAAATTTTCCTGACAAGCTCGAACAATTCAATGGAACTCATAGCACCTGTGATAATTTCAGAAGATATTGTCATCTTTCAGTTGTTAAAGGGCTCTGACAACTTGGATCTTTCAACTGAATTCATGGTTGAGATGGTAAAAATTCTTCTCTTACTGCAACTTAATCACAGTCCAAGCCAATACAACTCTGGGTTACATGGGAGCTAAAGTTTAGTTTCCTCTGATCAATAAAATTCAAATGATCATGGTACCAAAAAGTTTTCAGATAAAATTGGAAATGACTTGTAAATTATGCTCGATTAGGTTTCTTGCTCATAACTTGTTAGCAGGCACTTCTACCCTTGAAATAGGATTGTTTCAAACATCACCACTCTGGTGGATACAATTTCTCTTCAACCAACTCAAGAATGTTAACTGCCATTTGAGCCCATAATTTCCTGTTGTGAACTGTGTGTTTTCAAATTTTATTTTCTTTTTAGTGCCAATAGGTAAATAGTTCAAACTTCAAAGAGTTAATCAGTTGAAGGTTAAAACTTATTATGTTTATTTTATTATATCTTATGGGGTTTTATACTATCTATTGCCAGGGTATCGTAATTGAGATATTGGCTGCCGTGGGTGTCATAAAATCTCACCATTTCTGGCTGGATGTTGAGCATATTGAAGAAGCATTTCAAAACGTTTTGGTATGCCTAGAGATGGTCGTCTTCTCTCTTATCCAGCAGTATGCATATCCTGTTGCTCCTTACAGTGGAGATATGCCCGGAAGACTGAAATCAGGGAAAAAAGACTAAACAAATCTGTTCCCTTTATCTCTCCTGTACTCGTCGTTTTCCTTCTTGTATGTTCTTGGCTGACATCTACATGTGATGCTACTAAATTCTCCTTTCCCTTTGTTCTCATGAACGTTTGTACTCATACTGTTGTACTGAGTTTGACGCCGGCGGAAATTTTGTTATGATTTAATGCAATGGACAGGAACTCACACACTCTCTCTCTCACACACACACAAATTTCCAGTCACAGGAACTCAGCGCGGCTCACACACATGCTCGAAGGCAGGTGGTCCATTTGTATGGCTCACCATGAAAGCCTGTCGTCCGCACCTGAGATTGTCTCCCTAGACTTTAAACTGTCTCAATTCGGCTCTAAAGCTCAACTAGTAGTAGGGCTGCCACCAGTTGATTGCCTCATTTTTTTTCATCCCTAGGAATCTTGATGTGTATAGCAGAAGTGTAGCCGGATGGGCGAGGGCCTTGGAGTATTAGAGTATTGCCCTCAAGTTTTTTTTGCTTAGCGAGCGACAAAGTGTCTCTGCCTGTGTTTAGTTTTCTCGCGTAAAAACGAAAGAAATAAATATCGTGTTTGTGTGTGTCCATGCCATTTTTCAGACAGTTTCACATTAAATTCTAGCGGTGCAAACTCTGCCGGATGGGAGATCTAATTGTTTCATCCATCGGGTATGGAGATGTTTGAAGCACAGAAGAAAAAAATTGAAGCCTTTTGGATTGGGAAGATTGTGACATGAAACATATCCAATCTTCAGAATTTTGCAGGACCAGATCTTTTATCTTATTTTAATACATGCTGCCATAAGGGACACGGCTATCGGTCCCACAAGATTGCGTAGATAACTCTCTGTCTTTTTCCGTCTCTCTCTCATGGTCTGGTTTTATAAGTTATTTGATATGGAAAAAGTATGAGAAAAAAGTATGTTGAAACATGATTGGGAGTGTGTCTTATGTCATACGTACAGAGAAGCTAATATGTGTGTGGATTTGGTGTAGTTCGACCTCGTGTTATAGTTAGTTAATGCGGTTCTAAACCGTTCTTTTGTACCAAAAAAAAAAAGTATGAGAAAAAATGTAAAGATTAGACGGTCCAGGATTTAGGAAATCTAAGTTCATGGGATTTTGGATCAAGATGGAGCCTCGACAGCTAATAAATAGCAAAACCTTTATATTAGGTCCGACTCATTCAATGATCAACTAAAAATATTTTCCTGACGTGCCATTTTCAATTTTACGTTTAATGTTGTCTTCCGTATGATGAAAAACATTGCCAAGGACTAGGTTGCTTACTATGACCAACCATGCAGAGTAGATGACAGATCACCTTGGCTTGTACATGTCATAACTGTTGAAAAGTTGCTAATGGATCCAATGCTCACTAAGATCCATGAACGGTCAAGGGGGGCAAGTGACAAGTCCTATATAAAACCCTCATAACAGCCTCCATTAGGTTGATTTTCTTCTTTTTCTTCTTTTCTTTCTTCTTTGTTTTTGACTGCATTGGTAATTTGGTATGTTGTGTTTGGTGGCAGATTGGATCAGACGTAAGAATCTAGAAGAGAACGATGAAATCTCCATCTCCTCTGCTGAGCAGGGTAACCTTGACAATCTTTCTGTAAATCGTGTGCTTTTCGAGGCTCACATGATGAAATCGTTAGTTATTTATCGTGATTATTGTTTGCGGTTGTCGTTGCAAATATTTTCATTCTCCCATTTTCCTTTTCTTTTTTCTGAACTTATTTATCCAAAAATCGGATATGAAATAGATATTCATCCGTTTATTTTTTCTATTCTGAACTTATTTATCACCCATAACAAATAGAAAGTTACCCAAACAAGTATCAGATACCGCACACAAATTTCAAAAAAAAATCTCAGGATATCATCGTATTTAACAACAGTCGGTATTTCTTGGCCACATAACAAGAAGCAAAGTTGGGTACTCCAAAACTGCTACGAACTAAGAAGAGAGAAATCTACTCTGCCAACAAGCCTACAAATCCTGAGAGGCGACACCGTTTGTTGAAAACTCCACCACCATGCGCTTCTATAATCTCTGAAACGGTTCATAGTCATGAGCACTCTCCAAATCTCCGCCCATTTCCCCGCAACGCGCGGACGGGTCCCCCTCACCAAGAAAACCAGCCGTTACGGCGCCCAGTTTTTGCCTTTCCTCTCTAGAACAACGAGGGGATGCGTCTTCGTCGACACCCACCATGGAAACTGGAGTTTCTCCAGAGGAAGATGGTCTCCGTTTCACGGCGGTGGGTTGCCGAAGAGAACGGGGCTTATAGTGGTGAGGGTTAACCGGGGTTTTGGGTTTAATGGTGGTGGTGGTGGCGGTGGTAATGAGAACACCAGAATTGTGGGAAATCTCATTTTAGCCATTGCGCTGACATATCTGACCATGACAGGCCAGCTTGGTTGGTTATTGGATGCGATTGTTTCGTTATGGGTATGAAACTTTCTGGCCATTTTCTCTCTAGTTGATTCATCTAATAATAGGTTTTAGAGTGCAATCTTGATTATGTATTCATGGAATTCGTTTTCCGATTCTCAAGTCCATATACTTACTTCCTGCTCTACTTGTGGCTTGGTGGAATATGACAGGCTTCATCCTATAGCTTCAGTAGGAAACCCGATGCTTATAAAGAGAACAACTTGTGTACCATTTGTTCTTACGTTGGCCCTTCGCCAAGACTGTATTTTACTTTAACCTCTACTCCTCGTGTGCACCAGTTGAACTTATTACATGTCTTCTATTTTATAAGATAAGCACTTTGACTCGTTAATAACTTAATAGTATTCAATCTAAGTCCACGTAATCCTTTAGTTTACCCTCATGGTTTTCTACCGAAAGCACTATATTAATACAACTTTGTGCTTGTATCCTCTCAGTAGCCAGCAGATGGACATGCAGGTATACTTTATTTTCTCTTTTTATTTTGGAAATTCCTGAGAGTAGCTAACCTAAATTCTACTCCTGGTCGACATGGAAGTATACTTTCTTTTCTCTTTTTATTTGGAAATTCCCGAGAGTAGCTAACCTAAGTTTATGCTCCTGACCAACTATTTACCTGAAATTGAACAATTACCTTCTTATCCTGTCGTATGATGCAATATGCCAAGTTTCTTCTTTACCGTCAAGCCTCTCCATGCTGTCTTATTTAGAATTCTGTAGCCAGTGAGGTGGCTTTCCTTCTATTTCACTTGATCCCCTCGTATAGTTTCTTATGGTTCTGTGTAGATTTACTTGCTGAAAGTGCTGTGTTGAACATACTCAAAAGTACAAGGTTCAGAAAAGACAACAACATCTTGTGCTTGCTTCACAATGAATTTCATAGTTTCTTACATTTTATTCCTGTTACCTTACCGTGATGATTTAAGCCCTTCTTAAAGTTTAGATTAGCTAAGATGAACTAGATATGAAATTATCGCCTCCTAAGGGCAAAATGCTTCACTAACAAATAACGGCCAACTGCCCTTGGATCTGAGGAACATATATTTTGTTCTGGAGAAAGGAATTCATATCA
Source organism: Nymphaea thermarum (assembly GCA_011799765.1). Classification (NCBI taxonomy): domain Eukaryota; kingdom Viridiplantae; phylum Streptophyta; class Magnoliopsida; order Nymphaeales; family Nymphaeaceae; genus Nymphaea; species Nymphaea thermarum. Next base: position 88,075 of record JAANDH010000697.1, on the reverse strand, counting down.
GCTTATACGTGCACCAAAGTACACAAACCTTAATTGTTCATAATAGTTTCCTGTAAATTGTAAGCAAAACTGGTGAAGTTGGATCATCTTAGAAATCTTATACAAAGTTAGAGAAAATTACTGTATATGAAGTGCAATACTGTATATGAAGTGCAATGTCATGTTCTCATTTAGACTAGCATATAATCACATTGCACTGTGTGTGCATAAATCACTTTTCCCTGATTGGACAATTTGTTCATATGTGACCAATTTTTGACAGATTGTTGTGGTTCTTCTGCCAGTTGCCGGAATAGGTGCTTTCTTGTGGTTTGCTGGACGAGACATACTTCAAGGCAGTGTATGCTTTTTCCTGTAATATTCTCATTTATAGTTCATTTACTACCAATGTTGTCATTCCTATTTGCATCTATTCCTACCTATGAATTTAAGCCACAAGTTTTGTTTCTTAGAAAGAGAACAGTGGTTGTCTTGAATAAATGTCTTGGGTGTGAGGTTATAAACTTATAATGATAGAGAAGAAGGATATTCTGGTGAACTTTTTTTTTTGCCTATGAAGAGAATTTAGTGCTTTTCAGTAAGGGTACTAGTGACATAGACACCCTTCCAAAGAGAGAGAAAAAAAAAACTCCTAAAGAGTGTGTACATATGGTATAAGTTTGGAGTATTGATGGCCAATTTGCCCTCATATGAAAGCTGAATGGTATGAGTATAGTATTTTAGGTACCTCATTTCAATATTCCTGTGGCATTAACTAGAAAGCCTTGACATCTACAAGTGTCACAACAGAATATTTTTTGCACATGCTGCCCTATGGCTTCTTTTTCATTTTCTTTTATATTCAACTGCAGTCAATTTTGGCCCACCAGTTACAATCAGAACACTTAATGAGAACCATAACCACAACCAAGACAGATACTGTTGTTTACATGTTCTGCACTTTTATAGAGATCTTTGGAAGAAACGTATTACCTTATTGAAGACTTCTTTAAACACTATGTTATCAATATATGAACCTTCAACATCAGAGAAATGGTGCTGTGAAATGGTGGTTGGGTTGCTATGGATTTTATTTGTTTTGAGCAATATAATAGAATGATTTTTTCGTTCTGTTCTCATTTCCCCTTTTTTGGTACGTGCAGTGCCCCAACTGTGGAAATGATCTCCAGATATTTAAGTAAGGCATTGGCAACCAGCAGTTTCCCTCTCTGTTGACTATGCTGTTTTTCCTTTACAGTTGATAAAATTACATATCAATTCCTGTGCAGGTCATCTTTGAAGGATGGGCCTCAACTATGCCCATACTGTAGCCAACCTTTTTCAGGTAACTACATTAGAACCATCATTCTGGAGAGGTGATTTGACCTTTCCTCTTTACCATCCCTTTGGCAGCTGATTCATTCTTAAAGTTGTACATCAAGTGTTTCTTTTATCATAATGCAGAAAAATGCTGCATAGTTAGTCTATGCAAATTTAGATGCTATTAGTCATCTATATCCTGCAGAGCTAGTAGATTTTAGTTTCTTTTTTTTTTTTTCTCTCTATTTGTGGTTGTCCAATAAATTAGTACATGATGATGCTACTTGGAGATGTAAATGGACTGCCTAGTTGTCGTAATTATTATCTGATACTCTGTAGGGATTTCCAGAGTTATACTTCCATTAGGTTTGTTGATGTTGCTGTGCCTGTCCACTGTTGATATTCACATTCTAATCCCTGTTTTGAAATGTTGCACTAAACTCCAGTGCAGGACGACCAATTTGTTAGAGAAACTGTGAAATTCTCAAACGATAGCCGGCCTAGAGACTTTGGACAAGTTTTTAATGGGTTTCGATCTCGGGGATCATCTGAGAAAGGTATGCACATAGGGAGCCAGATTTAGTTGATAGATGGCTTGTCTCTATTTTTTGTTTCTGCAGGTCTATGTAACTTCTTGTTCAATCTTTGTGTTTTTGGCAGTTTCTTCTGGGAAAACTTCCTCATCAGGAACAGTTGTGGACATAGAGGCAGAAATAAAGGATGTGGACTGATTCTTCCTACTGTTCTGTCAGTGAAGGAAACAAGGTTTCGTTCCATGCTTGATCTCTTCTTTAGCCTGTTTCTCGAAGGGGACTGTTATGGTCCGTCTAATTTGGCTCGAGAGATTGGGCCAATGGGCCTGCCTCTATTTTCACCTGTACAATTCAAGGCATGACAATTAATAACTCAAACCATCTTCTGCTTTCAAGCTTGGCCAATCCAGTTTGAATAATTTCAGTGTCTGACCGACCTACATCCATCAACTTATGACACGCACAAGGCTAATTTCCTTTTTAGTTATTTGTGCCAATGGGTTCTTCCACCTATTGAACTTGACATTATAGTTTGTTGCAGTTGTTTTTTTTATTCAGGTTCTCTGACATGATTATATGCGGCAGTATATTAGTGAAATTATCAACTGATCAACAGTTTTGTGTTTCTGCAACAGCCCTCCTTTGAGCCCTGCTGTATCATTTCTGTTTTGAAGAGTGGCTGGACTGGACAAAAGACATAACTAACAATCTGGAAGCTCAATGTAAAGATAAACGATCTCTCTCTCTCTCTCTCTCCCCCTTTCCAAGGGTACTACTGTTCAGTTAAATGATGAAGAAATGTCTATCCATTGACGTTGAAGAGTTTTCTGCTTTAGCATCTGAAATGGGCTATGTAGGTGCATTTTTTACGCTGCATCAAGGTTTTCTTTTCCTTTCTTTGTGCTGGTTGAGGGCATTGTCGACGTTCTCGCTGTAAATCTGTGGCAATAGAAAATTAAATTGGATTATCTACTGCGTATACACAAACTCCATGGCAATGAAGGATATCTTGATTTCCTTTGTGACAATGAAGCCTTTCTAATAATGAATTGATTAGCTTCATCCAGTCCTTTCAGCTTTCGTCATGCTATGTGACCAATTTTTCTCAACAATAATTCATAAGTTAACCCAAGATGCTAAAAGAATTAACAAGTTTATTTTCTCAACTGCGGATCTTTGTCGATTCATTGATGAAATCTTTCTCTCTATCGGTACAAGTGATACTGGCTTATATCTTTTTTAGTAATAAACAATTTAATATTAAATTATTTTTAAAATCACTTTGAAAAAAAAAATAGAAAGAGCGACATGGGTTGATACGGAATGATATGTACCGGCTGATACGCCGTATTGGTGAGCAAACCGGTACGGCACCAGTATTTGATATTGAGGTTGGTCAATCGTCGAACATTACCTGCGGATCATGTCACCCACCCATCCAATCCCACAGTTTACAAGCTGTCAGCCCATAAGAATTCCAAACCTGCAAACACGGTACCCTTTTAAATATTGATCGTCTGTGACAAACTCTTTTTGGAGTTGACTATCCAACGCCACATTCCTTCCACCTCCCTCGCTAACGGTTTGACTAAGCTTCTGTATTTTAAAATTTAAAATAAAAAATCTTGTTGGGATTTGATAAATAAATGGCACGTTCAAAACCAAAATTTGAACTTTCATGAAATCAAATCTAAAGAAAATAAATTTTCAATTAGAAATCAGGCACAGCTTTGCAGTTACTGAAGTTTGAGATCTTTCGTAATAACATATTAGATCCACTTTCATACCCAAATGATCAGCTGAATTATAGGATGATCTCTTTACACGATTTGCCTTCTTTCATAACAATCTGTCATATGGGTTCCGCATCTGAGTTTGCAATACAGTCCCGTGAGGGTCGTGCATTTTGGCAATCGAACTAAAACAATGCGGTGCATGTCAGCAATTTATATTACAGAAATGAAACCATATCTTTGGGAAATGGATGCTTTGCTTCCACTATGGTTGTGCAGATCTCTCAAAGTTGTAACACGAACGTGAAAAATGTGATGTGCAGAGCGGAGATGCATGGAGGCCGGTGTGGGCAGTGGCCCACACCAGAAATAAAAAATTTTCTTTAAAAGGACTTGAAATTACACTGTAATGATTCAAATATTACATGAGCACCCCTCAGCCAAAAAATTATGGCTTCACCATCGTGTTCAGACAGGAACAAGTAAAGATGCATCAGATGCTGAAATGAGCTCTGTGCACCTAGCCAAGTGGATCGCCCTGCCGCCTTTATGTTGAACAAAGTCAAGAGTTGAAGCCCGATGAAAGTCCTCTTGTGGGCTCACATTCTTTAGCAAAGTGTCATATTGAAGGCTTCAGCTTGAACTTGCTTCGCCTTCAAGGGGCTTGCTTTTATCCCTGGTCCTTCATTCTCTCTCCCTAAAGTATAGGAGATAGGTTGCTTGATACTGATCTTGGTACAAAACCTTTTCATAAATATCATTCTTAAACGGACTAATATTGTTGCCTAGAAGTCGTAGACAGAAGCCAAACAGCTGTTCACATTATAAAAAGATCGCCCCCTTTCTCTATCAAGTCAAAGCAAATCACCTCACTCATGAGTTAATTGGTGAAAGAAGCTGAGCTTCTATTGCTTTACAGGAAGCACACACGCTCATAACAGAAAGAAATCACGGTGCAATTGATGTCCGCATGTTCTTCCTGCCGAATCCTTGGTCCTTGTGGACTCGGTGACCAGTTAACCCTGTGAGACTCTAATACGAGGGCCACCTTCTTCCCACCAGCTGGGTTTATTTAGCAGGAGAGGCCAAGTATTCTAATGGCGATCTGACGTTCATCATTATTTATCCTCTACAAGAAACGTCCTTTTTCTTTTCCCTTTTCTTTTCTTTAGAGATTCTCCTCAATGGGGAGAGCACCTCTCTACTTTAGATGGCCGTGTGCCGTGCAAGGCATCACGAAGGGTCCAGCTTTCCTGGTGGTTTTGAGGATGTTTTTAGGCTAAACATGATCTCGATTCACAATGGTATAAGCAACCACAAGGCATGAACCTAATGTCCGATATCCATATGTATTGATTGTGGTTTCTTAGGGACTTTCTGAAACTAATTAATTACAGCTCGAAAGGGTCGCCAAAGGGAGACGTATTGAATATTGGAAAGCCAAAGACGTGGAAGGGACAGCACGAAAACAAAGGATGGATAGTCTGAAGAACAAAGAAGAGAAGAAAAATAAAAAAGAAGAATAAGGAAAAGAAGTGGTGATGCCCATGTTTCCTTATTTGATCTCCTTGTCTCCCGTTTGTCAAGTTCAAGTTTTGTAATAAAGACAATGTCTACATAAGAGAGAGAGAGAGAGAGAGAGAGAGAGAGAGAGAGAGAGAGAGAGATGGCAGCACCTTCGACCAAGAACAAGATGAGGCCATACAAGGTGTTGATACTACTGGTTTTCACGGCAGCAGTGGCGGGAGTGATGGTGCTGAACAAGGTCAAGGATAAACAAGCTCACGATATCCTCATCCGGGAGAAGGATGGAATGATCAAGATGCTCAACTTGAGATATGAGGCAATCTCTCTCTCTCTCTCTCTCTCTCAGATTCATAACGAAAGTATAGTGACTTTGCTGCACTGTTGCATCACACAGAGCAAGAAAAAAGTAATTTTAGTCGGGCAAGAATTTTAGCACATATTGCTTATTCGCAAGTTCTCCTTCGATCATTTTCGGCATGGGCCGAAAAATATAATTACAGTTTGAGGGTTGGGTGAAGTTATACACCTTCATATGTCAGATTTGATGGGAATTTTTTTGGGCCATCAACTTTCAGAAAATTCAAGCAGCGAAAATTAAATTGAAAACATGGAAATCAAATTGCTTTTAGAAGAGATTGAAATACCCCTCATTAAAGAAATAAACGAGTTTCTTTAATTGAGATTTCTTCGTTTCCTTCGAGGGGGTATTTCAGTATTTTGAAACTACAAGTTTTTCGTTTTGGACAGGTTAATCACCCCCATATGATTTTAAAATCAATGGCTCAAACAATTTTCATCCAATCTAGCATTTGAAGATTATATAAAAAAACAAACAAGACAACATTTGAGCTGTCTGATCTCTAAGTTTCAGCTGTCAATTTGACAAATAAATGCCAAAGTCATGGTTATATATATATATATATATATATATATATATATATATATATATATATATATATATATATATATATATATATATATATAGAGAGAGAGAGAGAGAGAGAGAGAGAGAGAGAGAGAGAGGGAGAGAGAGAGAAAGAGAAAGAGAGAGGGAGAGTAATTTAGTTGTATTTGTACTTTATTATTTTTCTATTTTTTTCCCTTACATCCCATCGTCATAACTCAAACATGACCTGCAGTTGGTTTAACAGGAATTAGCCTTTGAATCACTGACGTTAGATGACTATCAAACTGTTTTAGTTATTAAAAATCAACAGCCGAAAATGCATTGATCTTTTTAGGCTCAAAAGACAAAGAAACATTTGATTTACGTCTCCTGTCATGTTAAAAGCTATTGGATCAAGTCAAACTAACTAGAATTGTAATATATACCCCATTTATGGAAGTTGAAAATTTGAAAAATAAAAGCTAAAATATAAAGGTAATTTAACCATAGATGCTATAATGTCAATATATTTTATATCTTTAGAGCTTTATGCTGACTTATCGGTGACAAATCAAACCATATGAGAACTACGTAAACTGCCAGTCGACGTACAGATACGTAATTTGGATTCTATAACCATTTCAAAAAAAAAAATGTTCGAAACTTGATCTACAAATCAAAAAATTATTTTTCCAACTTTAGTTCCTGAATCTCTAGATCACGTCGATTTTGAAAAACCGCCCAATTAGTTAATCTTGCATGCGAGTCAATTTTACTATAATCCTACAAAATAGAGCCCTTTAGGCAAACCAGGTTCTATGTTCGGGGGTGAAGCTCAATAAAAAAAATACTGACTATATGTCTATGTCTATCTCCCTCATCCTAAAATATTTTTTTAAGAACTAATAAAAAAAGACAAACCAATGTGGTTAAGATTATGCTCTGCAAATAGGATTTAGTCTCTCTCTCTCGGTTTTGCTATATATAATGCATATATTCTTCTATGTTTCTTGTCTGCTTATTCTATCAGAGGGAAAAAGCTTATTCACAAGAACTGCAAAGTAAGGTGGAGAGCATGAGAGCCAAAATTGAATTCCTCAAGAACCACAAGGCAAAATTGAATAGCAAGCTCATAGAGTTGCAGTCTGTAATGACTGCCCTCAAAGAAAAACGCAAAATCCTGGGCACAGCTCTTGAAAAGAAGCAGAAGAAGATCACTAGCTTAAAGGAAGAAAAGAGCCTTTCAAGGAAATTATACGCTCAGCTTGTAGCTTTGAAGGAAACACTGAAGCAGAAGGAAGACGAGATCCATGAGCTCAAGCTCCTAAATGGAAATCCTTCAGCTTTCCAGTCCATTGTTTCGCTTGGTACTCGTAACTCTCCCACCAATGCTATAGATACGAAGAACGCAACGGAAGAAGCTGCTACTACACATCAGCGTTCCAGAAACAAAAAAAGTGACGATTCAGAGAGAAGGCAAGATGAAACAATTGTCCTCGTCACAAACTTCGATGCACGAGAAAATCCACGGAATGCTACTGAGGAGCCACTTGAAAACCAAGAAGCCAATGCTACAGGTATTGATTCCGGAAGCAGGGATAGCCGTGCAAATCGAGAAAATTTGGGTGACATCGACATCAACCACAATAAGCAGGAGGATGATGTTAAGGACGATGACTGAACCCCCAGAAATGTGTTGGCACAAAAGTTGCAGAGGTTGAAGACGTGACCGACAAATGCATCAAACGATATCCCAAAAATGGATGAACAGGCACAGACCAAAAGTATTAGCAAGATGACAACAAAGACAAAGCAGCAACCAAAATGTAACTGGTTAATTAGTTTATTTCAAAGAAAAAGAAGGAAAGCTCCCAGGGAGCATCAATAATTTTTTATCCTAGTATTTGACCATGTAATAAACAAGGTGGAGAGAGCAAGTCTTAATATATGTATCAAACACATACTCATTATTTTTGCCAACGTGATTTCATTTTACATCTATCAGTTTGGTGGAAATGCAACGAGCTAAATAGTCCATCGTAGATATTTTAAGTCAAAAACTATAAAAATTTTTTATCCATTGAAGCCTTCATTGAGCTCAAAGAGCGAGCATGAGAAGAAACCCTGATTTTTAACATCCATAATCAATCAGGCGAAAGTTCAAAACTTTTGTAGGAATCTACAACCTCTTTAGATGCCATGATCAAGACAGGAAAACTTTATTTTCAAAGGATGATGAAGCAAGCAGATACCGCAGTTCCAAACTTAGTGGGTCCCTTCTGATACTTTCTGCAAAGGCCATTTAAGAAGCTTGTTCAAAATGATAAACGATTGAAGTCAAAGCTTTGAAATTTTAAAATGAGAAACAAACAAAAGGAACATTTTAGTTAGATCAGTGATAGACTTTCAGTTTGTGTCCAAAATGCAGTGAAAATATTGCCAAACCTCTACCATCTAAGCATCGCATCTAAACAAGAAAGAGCAGAAGAGAATGGAAGTTTCCCCAAGGGATGACTTGACCTATAACTAAAAGATATTATGCCCTTAAGTAACCAACCCCGAATGCTACTGTTGATTAAAAAGAAAGAGGATACCTAGGGTTTGCATAGTCTCTACAATCAAATCTGATGTTCGAGGACTCATAAGCAGGAAAACACGCCCTTGACATGTGCAAGCACATACAGGTAGCATGTACATGTTCTTGCATGAGCATGGAAACATGAATCATGAATCACATGTTCACATGCGCACTTACATCACCTGCATGACAGCAAAAGTCCAGCTTCACTAGAAGTTGGCACAAATTCACTTCGGTCCAGGAGCAACAGATACAAGTTTACAATGTTTCACAGCATTCTCCAATCTCTAGATCATTCATGTACTTGATTCCCTCATTATAACAAACCAATCATAGGAAAATGGACCTTACATGCAAGCTCTAATCTGAACAACCAGGACTGCTTAAATCATATGCATAGTGGTTGTAGTTTTTTGTGTCTAACTTCAGACCGTGTCATTATAATTTATAAGAACTCTCTGGTCATTTCCATCTAATCATAGAAATAGCATGTACGGCGATCGGGAAGCATCATGCAGAAATTTACATACCTATTCCTTTTTCCCTCCAGAGAACATCTTAAAACCTCCATATATTAGCAAAGCCCAACCAGACAGAGAGACAATCACAAACTGCCAAGATGATATAATTTAGTTTCTCAACGAAATACACACACACACATGTAACATTATAAACATGTCAATCTAACAACTAAGCAGAAACCATAAAGGAAGGAAGGAGAACTTGGAACTCGGAAGCATGATATTAAAACTGGAAAGGAAAAAACTATATATGGATGCCAATTGCCAAGCATTTATAGCGGTCCTAAGTTCTCACTACCTATCTGATCAATGAAACACTAATAAATAACAACTTCCAAGCGAATGGATGAAAAAATCATTATTTCAGAACAAGATATCTGTAAGCTAGAAAGTAGCCAAGAAGCAAATCTTAAACTTTAGCATGTGCAACCATCAATTCACTAACACGAATTTAAAATGCATCTTCCATGCTTTACTTTTCGAAGTAAACCAAAAAGGAAAAAACACTTCTTTCAGAAAGTAAAACATTAGCTTCAATCAAGCACATAATTTCGCGCCCATTTCTCCCGAGGTTGGCAACACTCACGTGCTCTTCCTTCCACTTGGATGGGCTTAAAGGATCCTGCCAAAAGTTGACCTTTGGAGGCCCATGATGATCTGCAAAGAATGAACCAGTAAATCACTAAATAAAATACATAACAGAAACTAGATCAACTTCCTACGCGTACCAATGAAAAAGATCAATGAAAAAAGTTAAACCCAAATCTGGGCCTAAAACAGAGGATGAAACTTCTAGAAGAAAACAAAATAATTTCATCAACTATATAACCCACTCAGCCTAATCATGGACCAATACGATGGTGTGAAAGCAAGGAAGAAGAAACAGAAAGCCTAATCACAAACACGGCAGCAAGAAACAAAGCCTAAGGCGCAAACAATTCAAATAAGTGAAGGAGAGAGAACCTCCACCACCAGCCAAGCCCCGCCGATGGAGCAGCTTAACCGCTTGAGCTCCGGACGCCTGCGACGGAGAAGACGATAATCTGAGCGCTTCGGCAAGGGAAGGTGCTCGGCGAACCGCCGCCGCCCATGCAGCCATCCTTCCTCGGACCGCAAATTCTAGAGAGACAGAGTGGGGGTGGGGGTAGAGAGAGAGAGATGCCGGGAAGGAGGTACGGAGCGAGCAAGGGCGGGAGAGAGAGAGAGGGAGATGGTCGGTGGCCGAGTTGGATCCGACCCGATAGCAACACAGCGCATGTAATCCGCGAGTTGGATCTTGACTAAACTGGACCTTGGAGAACGGATGCTGCACGATAACGAAATTCTATTTGCACTTCAGATTGATGATTCAAAAACCAGATTCTAACACCCAAGATGCGATCAGGCCCCGAAGTTGGAATGTTTAAAGTTTAAACCATGCCAGGCCCAATTCCAACTGCTTAAAAATAAAAAAGTGAAACCACCGAATTTCTTAGATCTATCGTTCGACACAAGCGGTGGTGCATATTTGACATGTTCTGTTTCGATGTACAGTTATTTGGTTGACAAAAGTTTTTTTTTTTTAATCTTCTAGTGAAAATGTATTTAAATATATAATAATTATTAGTTTTTAATAATAAACGAGGACCATAACAACATCCGGCCTATTAGCTCAGTTGGTTAGAGCGTCGTGCTAATAACGCGAAGGTCGCAGGTTCGAGACCTGCATGGGCCAACATTCACTGCTTTTCTTGTTGCTTTTGATAGCACTTTCTTTTTTTTTTTTTTTTGGTCCCTTTTGATGGTTTCCGGGACCGGTTTCTGGCCATTAGACCTGTTTGGATTTTTTAAGTTCCTCCTAGTTGGAGTTAGGGAGGTGCTTGTTATTTTATTATCAGTAAAATTGAAACTAAATCCATCACTAATCCGACATTTTCTCTCATCGAATTTAGAGTGGTAAATCTAATTATATCATAAACCTTTATATCCCCAGTCGAGCTGATATTAAAATCGGGAGATAAAAAGTGGACAGCAACCTTTGTTTGCAGCACAGCAAATGGGGAACGCCGCTAGAACCCCTGTCGTTGTTAGGTGTACGCAGAAGGTTTTAAGCCGACGCTTTAGCAGCGTTTCTTGAAATTATATTGCCTGCCAAGAGTTTTTCAGAGAGGAGGAGGAAAAAAAAAAGGTTCATATCACCTCCAGTGAAAGATCCGTGGATGGTTATCTAAGATTCATGCGGATTTCATGGATCTATTTTCCAGTTCACAGTTTTTTGCATTCAACAGTTGATCTAGAATCTGATTACTGAAATCTGCTACCTGTTTGAAAGGTAGATTTCAAAATAGTGTAGATCTAACATAATCTAAGATCCAGGGCTATCAAAACTTGCCCAAGTTTCTTTCAAGTAGAAAAGAGATTATATTAGATCCCTAGATAAACCGTCACAGCCATTCATCTTTCTGTCAATGTACTTCTCGCGCTCACTTTGTTGTTAGAGTATTATTCATAGTTACAACTAACGTCTGGGAGTTTTAAATTGTGGCGGGCTTGAAAAAAAGGGGGAAACGGTTTTTTTTTAAATTAAAAACTAAAAATAAAAAAATAAAGTAAGTGAGAAAATAATAACACAAACATAAAAAATAAGAAGATTTACAACAAATAAAAAATAAAAAAAACTGTTTGGCATTAAAAAAATGAAAAAAAAAAAAGTAAAAGAATGCATCAAAAAACTTGTTTTTTAAGTTTTAAACATATCATTTTCTTGCGTTTTTTTCTCTCTTTTTTTTAAATAACACATTTTTTGTGACTATGGACTATTATTCAGCCCCTGTAAAAAAATTTGAAAAATGTACTTGGGCCTGCTTAAAAAAAACTTCTGGTTATCCCCTGTTTTGAAATGAATGGTTGCAATGCTTGGGTTGTAACCATCGGCCGAGCAGCAACTTGTTCTTCGTCGGCCTCTTGCTTAAAAGAGAGGACATAAAAATTTCATCACCCAAACTGAGATTACCATTCAGTTCATGAAGTCTGGCCCAGATTCAGGTTATATACCAAACAAAATTTCTGCGGTTGCAGAAATTTCTTTCTTCTTTCCTTCAACCCGTCGACATCCGTTTCTATCAATCGTGTTGTCGTCCTGTACTTGTTATGTAGAAATTATTGTCTTTCCCACGGATACGGCCTAAATAAGCCAAACCAAGTTCAGGGCACATATGGCACTTGCCTATTAGCAGAATCTAGTTAGTTTGATCCAGTAAAGCATGTTTACAATCTAGTAAAAATAAAAACAGTCTTAGAAGTCTGAAGTCTCTGAAAAGCTTTGATATAGCCACTTCAGCTAATCCCATATTTGGATCCCACTAGGACTTGGATCTCGATGAAGTATTTTTGGAAAACAAACTTGATTTAACATATAAGCATCACAAACATTTACCATCTTCTTCATTTTGTACAGTCAAAGTGAGCACCTATATAGTACTCCCTGAATTTTAAACCCCACCTTAAGTGTGTTTCGGATACATAAAATGGATTGGACAAAAAATGTTGTATAAAATGTTATGAGCTAAAAAATATCTCCACATTGCACTTTTGTTTTTTCGAATTTACAAAATAATTTAAAACTTTTGAATGGTTTAAGAATAAAACTTCAAAGTAAAAAAGCCTTCGTGTCGATACAATAACGTATCAGCCGATACAGAGTATTGTCAGTGACAACGTATTAAATACTCTTGTACATAGTATAAACTACAACTTACATTGTACATAGTGATAATTTAAAACTTTTGAATGGTTTAAGAATAAAACTTCAAAGTAAAAAAGCCTTCGTGTCGATACAATACGTATCAGCCGATACAGAGTATTGTCAGTGACAACGTATT